>JAAALK010000079.1:30476266-30728276 GCA_019279435.1 Zizania palustris | reverse complement strand
CCGTGTCCATGCAAAATCTTCGGACCCTTTCAAAGCTTTAAAGATTGGCAAACTCCTCTCTGCAGACCTTGATAAAAACCTGCTAAGTGCGGCAAGACGTCCAGTCAGCTTTTGCACTTGCTTTAAATTCTCGGGAGGAGCCATCTTCTGCAGCGCAGTTATTTGAGTAGGGCTAGCTTCAATTCCCCTGCTTGAAACTAAGTACCCTAACAACTTTCCAGCCTTAGCTCCGAATATACATTTTTCGGGGTTAAGGCGGATCCCACATGCCCGAAGGCTATTGAATGTTTCTGCTAAGTCTAGGCTATGTTGGTGCTTTAAAGCACTCTTTATTACAATATCATCCATATAGGCCTCCACATTGCGACCTAGTTGATGACCTAGAGCCTTAGCAACTAATCTTGAAAAAGTAGCCCCGGCATTTCTTAAGCCGAAGGGCATTCTTACATAGCAGAAGACTCCCGAAGGAGTTACAAAGCTCGTCTTGATTTCATCTTCGCGCTTCAACCATATTTGATGATAACCTGAATACGCGTCGAGGAAGCTTAGTAACTCCGAACCTGCAGTGGAGTCAACTAGCTGGTCAATTCGGGGCATGGGGTAGGGGTCACGTGGGCACGCTTTATTCAGAGATGTGAAATCAATGCACATGCGCCACTTTCCGGAGGACTTCTTCCTGACGAAGACTGGGTTGGCTAACCATTCTGTATGGGCCACTTCTCTGATAATCCCAGCCTTCAGCAGTTTTTCAACTTCGTCCTTAGCTAAAGCAGCTCTCTCTGCGGACATTTTCCGGAGCCCTTGTCGAACAGGCCGGGCCTTCGGGTTTACAAGCAAACTATGTTCAATAATATCCCGATCGACTCCGGTAATATCTTCGTCAGACCAAGCGAAGACATCCAAATTTTCTTCTACGACCTTTTCCAAGGAAGTTGCAACTTCGGGAGGTAAATCTTTACCAAATTGAAAAGTGTATTCTTTACCATCTTTAACAATGACCTTCGTTGCAATTTCTCCTTCGGGACTTGGTCTTGGAAATGACTTCTTCGAAGCTTCGGAGGAGGCTGAAAAAATTTCTCCATTATCTTGGACACTGTTTACTTGCCTCGGATCAAGAGGAGGATCATGACCATATTCTGCCCTCCGAGCTATGGCTTGATCTCCGAAGATTGTCAGAACTCCTGATTGTGTGGGCATCTTCATGCACAAGTAGTTGTGATGCGCCACAGCTCCGAACTGATTCAACATGCCTCGCCCAAAGATGACATTATAAGCATACGGGGCGTCCACCACATCAAAGATAACTTCTTCAGTTCGGGCTAGTAAACCTTCTCCGAAGGTTACTTCCAGGCCTATTTGGCCAAGTGCATCTAGCGGAGGTCCTGCAAAGCCTTGCAGAGGACGAGCCGCTGGGAGGAGATGCTTCCGGGAAATGCATAACTGATCGAAGGCTTGTACAAATATGATATCTGCCGAGCTACCTCCGTCAATTAGCACCCTTCGAACTTCTGTTCCTGCAATATCAGCAGTAATAACCAATGGATCTGCATGCGGGAACTTGATACCAGCCGCATCCTCCGCAGAGAAAGATATTGGAACATGAGACCACTCCGGCATTGCAGCTGCAGATGACGAAGTCCCAATGTGGCCTACTTCTCGAACGTACTCTCTTCGCTGTCTCTTGGACATGCTTCCGAGGGTACCTCCTCCGGAGATAGGGAGAACTACTCTCTTCCCTCTATCTTGCCCTTCTTCTTGCTTCGGAGGTGGCATAACATTGGCCACCGGAGGATGCCTTGCAGCATCAAAATTTTCTATCCGCGCCACAGCCTGGACCGGCTCCGAGCGCACTGCTGCTGCTGGACTTCGGTCGGTACTACCTCGACCCGAAGTTCTCTCCAAGTATTCTCCTCGAAGGGTAAGAATAGCCTTGCAGGTGTCAGTTGCATGGCTTCGATTCTCTCCATGAATACAGCAGAAAAGGGTCTGGCCCTTGCCAGCCGTTTTCCCTGGCGGCCTCCAGCCGCTGGACTTGTTCCCCGCAGACTGTGGAGCTCTTGGCGCAAACTTCTGCGGGGGTGCAATGTTTAAGACCTCAGAGCGAGGGTGCTTTTGCCCTCTTCTTCTATCATGTTGCACTTCGGAGACTGGTTCTTGCGGCTGAGCCGAAGTCTTCACCTCTGCTTTAACTTCTGTCAACACTGTCGAAGTAGCAGTAGTCCTCCGAAGCCAACCTTCTTCTGACTTCGAGTACTCCTCGAAGTACGACATCAGCTGTGATACCGTGGTGATGCTCTTTCGATGCAATTTATCCAGAAGGCCTTTATGACTGACGCCTTCCCGAGCCGCATCAACCACTGAAGATGTAGACAGCCCCCGGATTTGCGACTTCGTGTGAGCGAAGCGCTTGAAGTACTGTCTCAATGTTTCTCCGGGGAGCTGCTTCACTTGGAAAAGGCTCCCTGTCGACATGGGGGGCACGAAGGTGCCCTGAAAGTTACTTATGAACTTCTTCTTCAACTGTGACCATGAAGTGATTGATCCTGGTTTTAAAGACCAGAACCATCTCAACGCCACTCCTTGAAGGGCTAACGGGAAGCACTTCGCCATAGTTTCTCTGTCTCCGCCACTAGCCTCGATTGCTAGGGCATAAGAACGCGCAAATTCACTAGGATCTTCGTCTCCGGTATACTTGCAAAGCTTTGAAGCTTTGAACCTCGGATCGAAGCGAACCTTCTGAAGCTCGGGATGCAACGGAGATTCATTGTCGTAAGAGGCGTTCTCCGGGGCTTCGGGATAATCGAGATCGTCGTCTTCGTGCACTTTGGGGATAGCTGGGGTGGCTTGAGGGCGAAGCCTGTTCGCAGCCTCTTGCCGCCACCTCGCTACTTCGGCTTGAAGATTGGCCATTTGAGTGGCCATGTCTCCAAGGCTATCTTCATCTCCTCCGGAAGGACCTTCCGGGTCTTGAGAGCTGGTATGATCAGTTTGAATCGGAATGGAGGGTGGCAGAGTGGCTCCGGGTGGTCGGAGTGTGGAAGGGGTTGGTGGAGAGGTTTCGTATCCTCGAGGGATAAAAGCCCCTTGCGGAGTTTGAGGTGGAGGGATAGTCGAAGACCCTCCGACTTCGACTGTGTCGAAGGGTATCTCTCCGGAGATCCGAGAGGACCTCCGAGTGGGATTGCGAGGTGCGCTCCGCTTAGGAGGCATGATGCAAGAGGTTGGTAGAGAACGAAGTTTTTTGGACTAGGTTCCCCACGGACGGCGCCAACTGTTGGCGTAAAAGATTACGCTAACAGGTTTCTGTAGAAAAGAAACTAACAAACGAAGTGTTTGCGAAGCAAACTGTTCTAAGCCTCCGAAAGGATAATAACTTAGAATAGTTCGAAAGTGTGTATTGATTCACTTGTAATCGGTCCTCATTACAGGGTAAAATGGGGGGTATTTATAGGTCTAAACATTAAGGAAAAGACCTATTTACCCCTCTATTACAACCGACGTTAAGGAAACTATTCGGTTTCCTTAATAGGGCTAAAATGGTAAAAGACTAATCTAATAGGATAGAAGATAAGTCTTCCATCTTAGCTGGCAGAAAAGATCCTGAAGGGCTTTGGTTCGAAGACATACTTCGAACCAATGCCTGCCTTCGGGCTTCGAACCAGGTTCCATACACCTTCGAAGATGGACTTCGGACAATCTTCGAACTGGTCGGCTGTCTTCGTGCTGCTTTGGCAATAACCCTGAAGATGAGATATTTTCCCCCAACAGTACGTTTACTGTGAATTCCGTACCAGCCGTAATATTATTTGACTCTGGAGCAACCCACTCCTTCGTCTCGGAAGATTTTGCAAAAACAAACGAACTGGACGTGCTCCCTCTACCCATCCCCATGGTGATTGCCACTCCTGGCAATAGGACCTTAGCCCGCTTATACAGCCCTAAGGTTCAAATTGACATCCAAGGAGCACTGTTTCGGGCCGAGCCAGTCCTCATCCAATGCACCGGACTCGACCTCATACTAGGGATGGATTGGTTGATGAAGCACAAGGGAGTGATCGATTGTGCCAACAAGTCCGTCACGGTGACCAACCCTGAAGGCGCGGTCATCACCTTTCGAATGATCAGTCGCAAACCACTCGGGGCATCCCTTCACTCGATAGCTCTTGAAGAGGTACCCATAGTCAAGGAGTTAGCGGATGTCTTCCCTGAAGACCTACCCGGAATGCCTCCCAAGCGGGACATCGAATTCAGAATCAAACTTGTCCCCGGGACCACTCCAATCTCCAAGCGCCCGTACAGGATGGCCGCTAATGAACTAGCTGAAGTCAAGAGCAACATCGAAGACCTAGAGCAAAAAGGGTATATTCGACCGAGTACCTCACCCTGGGGTGCACCGGTTATATTTGCCATGAAGAAGGACAAGACCAAGAGGATGTGTGTGGACTATAGAGCCTTGAACGACGTAACCATCAAGAACAAGTACCCATTGCCTCGGATCGATGACTTGTTCGATCAGCTGAAAGGATCCTCGATGTTTTCCAAGATTGACCTCAGGTCAGGTTATCACCAATTGAGGATTAGGGAAGAAGACATACCCAAGACTGCCTTCACCTCCCGCTATGGACTCTACGAGTACATCGTGATATCGTTCGGACTCACGAATGCCCCGGCCTTTTTCATGAACATGATGAACAATGTATTCATGGAGTTCTTGGACAAGTTCATCGTGGTATTTGTTGGCGTAAAAGATTACGCTAACAGGTTTCTGTAGAAAAGAAACTAACAAACGAAGTGTTTGCGAAGCAAACTGTTCTAAGCCTCCGAAAGGATAATAACTTAGAATAGTTCGAAAGTGTGTATTGATTCACTTGTAATCGGTCCTCATTACAGGGTAAAATGGGGGGTATTTATAGGTCTAAACATTAAGGAAAAGACCTATTTACCCCTCTATTACAACCGACGTTAAGGAAACTATTCGGTTTCCTTAATAGGGCTAAAATGGTAAAAGACTAATCTAATAGGATAGAAGATAAGTCTTCCATCTTAGCTGGCAGAAAAGATCCTGAAGGACTTTGGTTCGAAGACATACTTCGAACCAATGCCTGCCTTCGGGCTTCGAACCAGGTTCCATACACCTTCGAAGATGGACTTCGGACAATCTTCGAACTGGTCGGCTGTCTTCGTGCTGCTTTGGCAATAACCCTGAAGATGAGATATTTTCCCCCAACAGTAGCCCCTCGAATACGCTTCTCCGTTCGACCTGTAACGTTAGGAGAGCAGTATACGGAAAGAAAAGATAACCAATCATAGGGGTTATTGATTTTTGTTTTATCTTCGAAATACGTGAAGATATGAACTTCGAATCAGTCATAAGGTAATTACTTTTCGAACTATCTTAGAACTGATTCAAGAAGTTCGAAAGTCTTTTAGACTTAGAAAATATAGCCGTTAGTTTCTGTTTCTAACGGAGTTATACGAAGCGTTATTTTCGGAGGAAAATAACAGGCGGGAATGCGAAAGGGCAGAGCTCAAACGGTAACAAACGGAAAGTTAGACTATAAATAAAGAACTCCAGAACTTACTCGATTACCTTTTCACTGCTTGCTCCCAGTCAAAAGCCTTTTGAGTTCTTGAGTTCTTGAGCCCTAGCTTTCGAGTTCTTGAGTCCTAGTCCCCACTCTCTCAGATCGATTCAGCGATTGCGATGGCGAAGACCAAAGGCTCTGCACCTCCTTCAACCTTAGCTCGTCAACAAGCGGCTGCGGCAGCGGCAGCGGCAACAGTGGTGGCGACGCCTTCGATGCAGGCGACAACTTCCATGGCGGCAAAGGGAAAAAATCCCCAAATCGCCGATGATCAAGGTTTGTGCCCTCCATCGACCAAATATCTGGACCAATCCTTTGAATTAGGACATTCAACCTGCAAAAGAGAGTCCCTGGCAATGGCAGCAGGAGGAAATATAGGTGCAGGAGTTATGATTCGAAAACCAGGGAAAGAAGCAATCCCATCACCAAGACCCGGAGAAGTCGTAGTGTTCGAAGCTTTTTTCGAAGCAGGCTTGGGCCTCCCTGCTGTAGATTTCTTGGCTGAAGTCCTTGACTTGTTTCATGTAACCCTCCCCCAGCTGTCTCCGAATGCTGTAGCTAGATTAGCTATCTTCGAGTGGGCTCTAAGAGCCGAAGGTTGTGAGGGGAGGGCTGAAATCTTCGCAGCATTGCATAGAGCAACTTGTCAGCCGAAGACCTTCGTAGGCTCCGGAGGTGAAAAAATAGTGGTTGCCTTCGGAAGCATCAATTTCAGGCTTCGAGATGAATACGCTCTGCGATTCCCTGCTAAGGCCATCAATGCTAGATGGTATACTGATTGGGTGCTGAAATGGTTCTATGCCGAAGTCGGGGCAAGCAATCCTCTGGCCGGACCTCTTAAAGAAATCCAGTTCCGAAAAGAAGCTTTGGTGCGTCCTGACGAAGGTCAATTCGAAGCTCGTCTGAACTTGCTTGAGAAAGTTAGCCGAAGACTCAGTATGCGGGATTTGGCCGAAGAGTTCATCGGTCTTCAAATTCCTCCGTTGATGGCTAACTGGCCTATTATCTTCGAAGATGATTCCGAAGGTGGTCTTCGTAGAATTAACTTGACTTCAAGTCCTACAGGTAACTTCGAAACCAACATGCATAGTACATATTTACTTCGAAGAAAGATTAACTTGAATTATTTTTTAGCTTCTTCAGCCCCTATTACTTCAGAGCAAATTGTAAGGGCTTCGGAGAAGATTCTGGGTGCTCCAACTCCGTCAGAAAAAGAATGGCGAATCAAATTAGTCGGAAGTTGGGAGCGATTTAACAGAGTATGGGGAATGCTGAAACTCACTCCTCCCCCTCTGATGGATTGGGCACCTTTGGAGAAAAAGCTTCAAAAAAGAAAAGCCGAAGCTGGAACTTCAAGTTCAGCAAAAACTCCGGTGAAGAGGGTGGCTCGGAAGCCGAAGAACCTCGCACCTTTAGATCCTATACCTTCGAGCTCCAGAGCTTCGGTCTCCGATTCCCAAGAAGAGGTGGAAAGATTACTTGTGCGCCTAATGGAAGAGAATGAAACTCAAAGGGCCGCACAAACCGGAGTGCCTGTGAACGTACCGGAGTCCGGAGAAAATGTTGATCAACCAAGGACTTCGGTAGTTCAAGAAGATGTAGCTCAGGACGAAGTTCCTGTGGATGAAAGTGGGGTCGAAGTCACTATGGCTTTGATTCCCGAAGAAGCAGCGAGGACTACCCAGGACGATGCTCCTGTAGTCCATGATTCAACGGCTGATTCAGATGAAGAATTAGCTTTCGATCCACCAATTAGTCCGACAACAACTCCTCCACGGACTGCCGAAGGTAGAATTCGAAGAACTTTTGTATTTATTTGAATTTTTATACTATGTATAATACTTTTGATTGTTTTGCAGAACCCACTTCTATGGAAGAAGTCCGCCAGGAGGAAATAATTCCTGAACCTTCGACGACTTCGGAGCCAGCCCCAAGAGTTACTCAAAAGGGGCCTGGAAGAGGCAAAAGACAAATAGAGCCCCTGCCTGCTATAAGCTCCGAATCAACTCCGTCTGATTCAACAGACGAGAGCCAATCTTCCAGGGAGGTTCGAACTCCAGTGGCTCCGAAGTCCGCAGGCCAAAGCTCCGGTCCTTCATTGAACGAAGATGACCAAGAGGCAATAAGCATGCTCCCCTTGCTGGCTCCTTTCTTAGGGCAAACAACTGGTCTTCGGACTTTGCTCGAACCTTTGGATCGAGCTAGTCGTGAGATAGGGGAGACCGAATTAGTGGCCATCCTGCGCAAGGCTGACAGGACGGAGCTTAATGCCATTATTGAACGTACAGCTTATCAGGTATGAAACAACTGCAAATTATTATAGAATTTATCTTCGAATGAATATTTACTTTGATTTTTACTTTGGCAGCAAACTGTCTTGGCCCGAGCTGCAAGTCTATGCAATGACGAAGAAATCGCTCGGCTTCGGGAAGAAAATAGCACTCTTCGAAGGAATTTTAACATCTCTGAAAGTCGAGTGACTCAAATGGACAATATAATATTAACAGAGCGAAGGGCCAGGCAAAGCTTGGAGGTTGTAAAGAAAGAGCTCGAAGCGGAAAGGATTGTGCTTCGAGCAGAAGTTGACAAACTACGGACGGAGCATGCTACTGCAGGGTCTAGGCTCGTCCGGCTTGAAGAGGAAGCTAGCCAATTGTTGACACAGAAAAATACTTTGACTACTGAAAATGCTAGGCTTTCTGGGGTTTTGGACGAAGTTACTTCGGCGAAGGATGCGCTAAACGAAGATAAGTTGAAGTCTGAGAAGGTGGCTGCGGAGGTTATGAATCAGTTGTTAGAAGTCCTGGAGTACTTCGGTACTACTGGAATTCTCCCTTCTGATGATAACATCAGCCTTCTGCGCCGGTTGAAAAGGATCCAAGGGGTGGCGAAGCAGATGAAGACGGCGGGCATTAGATACGGAGAACTCTCCGGACATGTGTCTGCTGTTGGTCTACTTCGCTATTACGAGGATTTGGGCCGATCAATAACTCCGGACGCAGGAAGAGGTCCAATCACCTTCGACGACGACCGACTTCTCAAACCTTCCGAAGGTGTAGCTGCTGCTTGGCGGGCCTTCCAAACTTCGTGGAGAGCCGAAGGTCGATCTGCGATCAAGGCTTGGATTGATGAAGGCCAACGCCAGAAGCATGTTCGGAGCCAAGCTTCGAGCAGCCAACCTCCTTCAAACCCACAGGTTTAGGAATGTTTTAGGATTTTTAACCGTGTAAAGCTTTGTGCTTGTAAACATTTATCAATGAAAATCTTGTTTGTCATATTTTTAGGCTTTGCCTCTTATCGAAGATATCGAAGTGTTAGAGCTTAACAGCGAACTTCGCTCACTGTGGAACACCTTCGAACTTCTAAAGAGTTATAAGCGTCCTCGATTTCTTATCCCTCGAGATGACTCCGGCGTTATTGCGCCCGAAGTAATCAAAGACGTATTGTCTTATATTAAAGAGGAAGATAAAGAAATCGACGCAAACACCTCGTCTTCTGAAGACACTAACTGGTCCGAAGACGAAGGTGAAGCCCAAAATAAAAGATCTGAAGGTCTTAGAAGCTGGGAGAGAAGTCCTGAGCGGCTTCGAACTTGGGCCGAGCTTCAACAAGAACAGAAGGATTTTAGAGCTTCGAAGGGGAGAAAGAGAGTTAAACGCAAAGTTCTTAGAACTTCCGATGTTGGAACTAGTCGTTCCACCCCTAGCTCTCGGGACCGAAGAGGTCTCCGATTCCTTCTTGGTATAGATACCAATTTTTCATAATGTAATCTGTAAACACATTTGTTTCAATAATGAATGCCGATTTAAAATTGTCTCCATATTTACTAGCCCCTCTTTGGGTATAAGCAACTTCGAACTGCATTCAAAGATGGTTATGCGCAAAGAAAAAACTTCGGAGTACAATTTTTTGGGGGTTCGGAGCCCCTCTGTCATTTTTAAAGATCTTTTGAAATCTTATGAAATGTCTTTGACCTTTGTAGTCAGAAGAATGGTAACTTGGTACCTTTGTTTGCTTTACGAAAGAAATCAATTAAGATAACTTCGAGGACATTTTAGTGTCTTAAGAAATTTGTCACTTTGGACTTATATGAACAAACATTCGAAGCTCATGGCTTAAATGCTGTTTTGCTTTAGCCACCTTCGGCTGTTTTTTGCAGAAATCTACCAGCCGGAGCTTGGATTTCGCAGAAATTGTAGCCACCTTCGGCTATTTTTGCAGAAGTCTACCAGCCGGAGCTTGGACTTCGCAGAAATTGGCTGCAGAAGTCTACCAGCCGGAGCTTGGACTTCGCAGAATTTGGCCACCTTCGGCTCTTTTTACGGATGTCTGCAAGCTGCAGCTTGGACTCCGCAGATTTTGGCCACCTTCGGCTCTTTTTACGGAAGTCTACCAGCCGAAGCTTGGACTCCGTAGAATGTGGTATTGGCTCTTTTACGGATGCCTACAAGGTATCAGCTTGGGCTCCGGATGGATTTCAGCCACCACACCGGAGGCTTCGACTTTATGGGTACGAAGTCCGGAAATACAACCCAGCTTAATGACACTTCCCTCTCGATCGACTTCTGTCCCAGCGCGTCCGCTCGGGAAACTAGGAGTGTCAAGGGGAAGGCAACTATCAGGGTGTATGCTTTATTAATTTAGAGGTGATTACAAGCGAATTACAAGGAGCCCTTATGCGAAGTATCGCTTTAGGTGCTCCGCATGCCAAGTATGTGCTAATTCTTCACCTTCTAAATTAGCTAATTTAAACGAACCAGGGCGTCCCGAGCGGACGATTAGATATGGACCTTCCCATTTATTGCCTAACTTCCCTGGTGCTATAATGCTTCGTAGAACAAGATGACCCGGCCTTAACTCGCTGAGCTTAACCTTCGGGTCATACCAAGTCTTCGTCTGTTGATGATACTTTGATAAATTAGCTACAGCTCGAAGTCTTGTTTCTTCTGACAAATCTAACGAAGCTTGTCTTTCTTCTTCGACGTCTGGTTCGGTGCTGCGAAATGAGCCCCCTTTGAGCTCCGTTGGAGTCATTGCTTCATCTCCGAATAGTAGTCTGAACGGAGTAAAACCTGTGGACCTTGTTTGCGTAGTCCGAATGGACCATAAAATCTTTGGAAGCTCTTCGGTCCACAGTCCCTTTGACAACCCTACTATTCTTCGATTTAGCCCTGATAAGATATTTCCATTGGCTCGCTCAACGGCTCCATTCGACTGAGGATGTCTTACTGCAGCAAAACATAGTTGAATGCCTAGGTCTTCGCAAAACTTCTTGAAGGGTTCTGCGTCGAACTGTGTTCCATTATCAACCGTGAGATATCTAGGCACTCCGAACCGGCAAATAATGTTCTTCCAGAAGAATTTCTGTACATTATTCGAAGTGATAGCTGTTAAGGGCTCTGCTTCCACCCACTTAGAAAAATATTCGATAGCTACCACTGCGAACTTCAGATTTCCCTTTGCTAACGGAAAGGGACCAATTAGATCCATACCCCATCTGGCCATAGGCCATACTGGAGCAATGACTTGAAGAGCTGTTGGTGGGCGATGACTCCGTCGACCCATCCACTGGCATCCTTGACAAGTGCGGACCAAGCTCTCCGCATCAGCTGTTATTGTGGGCCAATAAAGCCCCTGGCGAAGTGTTTTTCCTGCCAGAGCTCTAGGGGCTAAATGACTTCCACAAAGGCCTTCGTGAATTTCTCGAAGAATTTCTTGGCCTTCGGCTTGAGATATACATCGGAGTAGAGGGGAACATACTCCGGCCTTGTATAATATACCGTTGATTAACTGATAGTTTCTTGCTCTGAGCTTTAATCTTGACAATTGGGGCTCTTCGGGCAAATTTGTTCCTCCTTGCAAGAGTTCTATGATTGAATCTTTCCAATCTGCACTAGGAATGCAGAGAATCTCTGCAGAAGCAACTTGTGGCACCGAAGGTATATTGAGCTCCTCATAGAAAGCTTCGTCAGTCACATCCACAGCTCCGGCAGCAGCCTTCGCTAAAATGTCCGCTTGCACGTTTTCAGCTCTTGGTATACTCCGAATGGAAATACCCTTGAAATGTGCTTCGATCTTGCGAATTTCTTCCAAGTACTTTGCAAGCTGTGGATGTCGGACTTGAAAACTTTTGTCTACGTGCCCTGCTACTATCTGAGAATCTGTTTTTATAATTATTCTTGTAGCCCCTAGAGCACGTGCTTTCCAAAGTCCCAATAATATTCCTTCGTACTCCGCTATATTATTGGTAGACTTAAAGTTGAGTCTTGCGGAGTACATTGCTCTTTGTCCTGATGGTGAAATTAATACTGCCCCAATGCCTGCTCCGGATGCTTGAAAAGCCCCGTCGGAGTAAATAATCCAAACTCCGTCATCTGATTTTTCCGGAGTCAACTTCGCAGGTGGAGTCCACTCTGCTACGAAGTCTGCTAGGACTTGAGATTTGATAGCTGTCCTTGCCAGGAAAGATATGCCGAAGGGTGCTAGTTCTACTGCCCACTTTCCAATCCTTCCAGTGGAATCTTTGCTTCGGAGCATATCTCCTAAAGGATATGAAGTTGGTACAATTACATTATGAGCCAAAAAATAATGCCTTAACTTCCTCGAAGCCATTATCAGAGCGTAAACGAACTTTTCAAGTTCGGAGTATCTTGTCTTTGCTCCTGACAATGCTTCGGATACAAAATAGACAGGATTTTGGACCAACTTCCCATTGATATCGGCTTCTCTGACAAGGACTGCGCTGACAGCTGAGCCTGTAGCTGCAAGATATAGAAGTAGGGTTTCGTCCGCAATAGGCACCGTAAGTGTAGCAAGATTGCTGAGATAATTTTTAATGTCTTCGAAGCTTCTCTGACACTCCGGTGTCCATGCAAAATCTTCGGACCCTTTCAAAGCTTTAAAGATTGGCAAACTCCTCTCTGCAGACCTTGATAAAAACCTGCTAAGTGCGGCAAGACGTCCAGTCAGCTTTTGCACTTGCTTTAAATTCTCGGGAGGAGCCATCTTCTGCAGCGCAGTTATTTGAGTAGGGCTAGCTTCAATTCCCCTGCTTGAAACTAAGTACCCTAACAACTTTCCAGCCTTAGCTCCGAATATACATTTTTCGGGGTTAAGGCGGATCCCACATGCCCGAAGGCTATTGAATGTTTCTGCTAAGTCTAGGCTATGTTGGTGCTTTAAAGCACTCTTTATTACAATATCATCCATATAGGCCTCCACATTGCGACCTAGTTGATGACCTAGAGCCTTAGCAACTAATCTTGAAAAAGTAGCCCCGGCATTTCTTAAGCCGAAGGGCATTCTTACATAGCAGAAGACTCCCGAAGGAGTTACAAAGCTCGTCTTGATTTCATCTTCGCGCTTCAACCATATTTGATGATAACCTGAATACGCGTCGAGGAAGCTTAGTAACTCCGAACCTGCAGTGGAGTCAACTAGCTGGTCAATTCGGGGCATGGGGTAGGGGTCACGTGGGCACGCTTTATTCAGAGATGTGAAATCAATGCACATGCGCCACTTTCCGGAGGACTTCTTCCTGACGAAGACTGGGTTGGCTAACCATTCTGTATGGGCCACTTCTCTGATAATCCCAGCCTTCAGCAGTTTTTCAACTTCGTCCTTAGCTAAAGCAGCTCTCTCTGCGGACATTTTCCGGAGCCCTTGTCGAACAGGCCGGGCCTTCGGGTTTACAAGCAAACTATGTTCAATAATATCCCGATCGACTCCGGTAATATCTTCGTCAGACCAAGCGAAGACATCCAAATTTTCTTCTACGACCTTTTCCAAGGAAGTTGCAACTTCGGGAGGTAAATCTTTACCAAATTGAAAAGTGTATTCTTTACCATCTTTAACAATGACCTTCGTTGCAATTTCTCCTTCGGGACTTGGTCTTGGAAATGACTTCTTCGAAGCTTCGGAGGAGGCTGAAAAAATTTCTCCATTATCTTGGACACTGTTTACTTGCCTCGGATCAAGAGGAGGATCATGACCATATTCTGCCCTCCGAGCTATGGCTTGATCTCCGAAGATTGTCAGAACTCCTGATTGTGTGGGCATCTTCATGCACAAGTAGTTGTGATGCGCCACAGCTCCGAACTGATTCAACATGCCTCGCCCAAAGATGACATTATAAGCATACGGGGCGTCCACCACATCAAAGATAACTTCTTCAGTTCGGGCTAGTAAACCTTCTCCGAAGGTTACTTCCAGGCCTATTTGGCCAAGTGCATCTAGCGGAGGTCCTGCAAAGCCTTGCAGAGGACGAGCCGCTGGGAGGAGATGCTTCCGGGAAATGCATAACTGATCGAAGGCTTGTACAAATATGATATCTGCCGAGCTACCTCCGTCAATTAGCACCCTTCGAACTTCTGTTCCTGCAATATCAGCAGTAATAACCAATGGATCTGCATGCGGGAACTTGATACCAGCCGCATCCTCCGCAGAGAAAGATATTGGAACATGAGACCACTCCGGCATTGCAGCTGCAGATGACGAAGTCCCAATGTGGCCTACTTCTCGAACGTACTCTCTTCGCTGTCTCTTGGACATGCTTCCGAGGGTACCTCCTCCGGAGATAGGGAGAACTACTCTCTTCCCTCTATCTTGCCCTTCTTCTTGCTTCGGAGGTGGCATAACATTGGCCACCGGAGGATGCCTTGCAGCATCAAAATTTTCTATCCGCGCCACAGCCTGGACCGGCTCCGAGCGCACTGCTGCTGCTGGACTTCGGTCGGTACTACCTCGACCCGAAGTTCTCTCCAAGTATTCTCCTCGAAGGGTAAGAATAGCCTTGCAGGTGTCAGTTGCATGGCTTCGATTCTCTCCATGAATACAGCAGAAAAGGGTCTGGCCCTTGCCAGCCGTTTTCCCTGGCGGCCTCCAGCCGCTGGACTTGTTCCCCGCAGACTGTGGAGCTCTTGGCGCAAACTTCTGCGGGGGTGCAATGTTTAAGACCTCAGAGCGAGGGTGCTTTTGCCCTCTTCTTCTATCATGTTGCACTTCGGAGACTGGTTCTTGCGGCTGAGCCGAAGTCTTCACCTCTGCTTTAACTTCTGTCAACACTGTCGAAGTAGCAGTAGTCCTCCGAAGCCAACCTTCTTCTGACTTCGAGTACTCCTCGAAGTACGACATCAGCTGTGATACCGTGGTGATGCTCTTTCGATGCAATTTATCCAGAAGGCCTTTATGACTGACGCCTTCCCGAGCCGCATCAACCACTGAAGATGTAGACAGCCCCCGGATTTGCGACTTCGTGTGAGCGAAGCGCTTGAAGTACTGTCTCAATGTTTCTCCGGGGAGCTGCTTCACTTGGAAAAGGCTCCCTGTCGACATGGGGGGCACGAAGGTGCCCTGAAAGTTACTTATGAACTTCTTCTTCAACTGTGACCATGAAGTGATTGATCCTGGTTTTAAAGACCAGAACCATCTCAACGCCACTCCTTGAAGGGCTAACGGGAAGCACTTCGCCATAGTTTCTCTGTCTCCGCCACTAGCCTCGATTGCTAGGGCATAAGAACGCGCAAATTCACTAGGATCTTCGTCTCCGGTATACTTGCAAAGCTTTGAAGCTTTGAACCTCGGATCGAAGCGAACCTTCTGAAGCTCGGGATGCAACGGAGATTCATTGTCGTAAGAGGCGTTCTCCGGGGCTTCGGGATAATCGAGATCGTCGTCTTCGTGCACTTCGGGGATAGCTGGGGTGGCTTGAGGGCGAAGCCTGTTCGCAGCCTCTTGCCGCCACCTCGCTACTTCGGCTTGAAGATTGGCCATTTGAGTGGCCATGTCTCCAAGGCTATCTTCATCTCCTCCGGAAGGACCTTCCGGGTCTTGAGAGCTGGTATGATCAGTTTGAATCGGAATGGAGGGTGGCAGAGTGGCTCCGGGTGGTCGGAGTGTGGAAGGGGTTGGTGGAGAGGTTTCGTATCCTCGAGGGATAAAAGCCCCTTGCGGAGTTTGAGGTGGAGGGATAGTCGAAGACCCTCCGACTTCGACTGTGTCGAAGGGTATCTCTCCGGAGATCCGAGAGGACCTCCGAGTGGGATTGCGAGGTGCGCTCCGCTTAGGAGGCATGATGCAAGAGGTTGGTAGAGAACGAAGTTTTTTGGACTAGGTTCCCCACGGACGGCGCCAACTGTTGGCGTAAAAGATTACGCTAACAGGTTTCTGTAGAAAAGAAACTAACAAACGAAGTGTTTGCGAAGCAAACTGTTCTAAGCCTCCGAAAGGATAATAACTTAGAATAGTTCGAAAGTGTGTATTGATTCACTTGTAATCGGTCCTCATTACAGGGTAAAATGGGGGGTATTTATAGGTCTAAACATTAAGGAAAAGACCTATTTACCCCTCTATTACAACCGACGTTAAGGAAACTATTCGGTTTCCTTAATAGGGCTAAAATGGTAAAAGACTAATCTAATAGGATAGAAGATAAGTCTTCCATCTTAGCTGGCAGAAAAGATCCTGAAGGACTTTGGTTCGAAGACATACTTCGAACCAATGCCTGCCTTCGGGCTTCGAACCAGGTTCCATACACCTTCGAAGATGGACTTCGGCCAATCTTCGAACTGGTCGGCTGTCTTCGTGCTGCTTTGGCAATAACCCTGAAGATGAGATATTTTCCCCCAACAGTATTCATCGACGATATCCTCGTTTACTCCAAGACCAAGGAAGAACACGAGACTCACCTCCGTCTGACCCTCGGAAAGCTAAGGGAGCAGCAACTGTACGCCAAATACAGCAAATGCGAATTTTGGTCGTCTGAGGTGAAGTTCCTCGGCCATGTTATATCTGCTGGAGGAATAGCAGTGGACCCAACCACCGTTGAAGCGGTAACCAACTGGCTGCAGCCCACGACCGTGACCGAGATCCGGAGTTTTCTCGGATTGGCCGGATACTACCGCCGGTTCATCGAGAATTTTTCCAAGATCGCCAAGCCTATGACCAGACTTTTGCAGAAGGAAGTGAAATTTGAATGGACCCCCGACTGCGAAGAAAGCTTCCAGACCCTCAAGAAGAAGCTAGTGTCAGCTCCTATTCTGATTCTGCCAGACATCCGGAAAGACTTCCACGTCTACTGTGATGCCTCTCGTCAAGGATTGGGATGCGTCTTAATGCAAGAAGGGAAAGTGATATCCTACGCCTCCCGGCAACTGAGACCGCATGAGCTGAACTACCCAACCCACGACCTGGAATTAGCAGCAGTAGCAGCAGTGGTTCATGCCTTGAAGATATGGAGACATTACCTTGTGGGGAATCGGTGTGAGGTCTTCACCGACCACAAGAGCCTCAAGTACATATTCACCCAACTAGATCTGAATCGCAGGCAAAGGAGATGGTTGGAACTGATCAAGGATTATGACTTGGGCATCCATTATCATCCAGGCAAGGCCAATGTGGTGGCAGACGCCCTTAGTCGAAAAGGGTATTGCAATGCCATCATGATTCAGGACCAAGCTCCTTTACTTTACAAGGAGATGGAAAGACTAAATCTAGGGATCACCACCCGAGCGTACCTCGCTGCCTTGGAGTCTCGGCCTGTCTTAATAGACCAGATCCGAGAAAAGCATAAGGGAGACCCGGACATCCTGGAGATCCAGCAGAACATGAGGAAGGGTAAAGCCCCCGGATTTTCTGAGGACGAGCATGGTACCATCTGGTTCGGAAATCGGATCTGCGTACCCGACAAACCTAAGTTGAAGACCCTCATCCTTCAAGAAGCCCACGATACTCTATACTCCATCCATCCTGGGAGTACAAAGATGTATCAAGACCTGAAGGGAAAATATTGGTGGGTCAGCATGAAGAGAGAAATAGCATAGTATGTGGCCAAGTGCGACACATGCCGGCGAGTCAAGGCAGAGCATCAGAGGCCTGCCGGACTTCTTCAACCTCTCAAGGTCCCTGAATGGAAGTGGGAAGAGATAGGAATGGACTTCATCACGGGATTGCCCAGGACCCAGGCTGGTCATGATTCTATCTGGGTGATCGTCAACCGACTCACCAAGGTAGCTCACTTCGTTCCGGTCAAGACAACTTACACCGTCGCCAAGTTGGCTGAGTTGTATATGACCCGGATCGTGTGCCTTCACGGAGTTCCTAAGAAGATTGTATCTAACCGCGGGAGTTAGTTTACCTCCAAGTTTTGGAAGAACCTTCAAGAGGAACTCGGCACCCGGCTGAACTTCATCACCGCCTATCATCCACAGACTGACGGTCAAACCGAAAGGGTCAACCAGATACTGGAGGATATGCTTAGAGCTTGTGCTCTAGACTTTGGCGGAATGTGGGACAAGAACTTACCATATGCAGAGTTCTCCTACAACAACAGCTATCAAGCCAGCCTACAAATGTCCCCGTTCGAAGCACTCTACGAGCGTAAGTGCAGAACGCCGTTGCTCTGGGATCAAACCGGAGAGTCACAACTGTTTGGGACCGATCTATTAAGAGAAGCTGAAGAGAAGGTCAAGATCATAAGAGACCGATTGAAGGCAGCCCAATCCCGGCAGAAGAGCTATGCCGACAACCGTTGAAGAGATCTAGCCTTTGAGGAGGGCGATTATGTCTATCTTCGAGTCACTCCCCTCCGTGGTACTCAAAGGTTCAACATGAAAGGCAAGCTAGCACCCCGCTACGTCGGACCTTTTCAGATCCTCCGACGACAAGGAGAAGTGGCATATCAACTCGAACTGCCCCCATCCTTGGCAGGAGTTCATGATGTGTTCCACGTCTCTCAGCTGAAGAAGTGCCTCCGTGTACCCACCGAGCAAGCCGACCTTCAACAGCTCAACGTCCAGGAAGACTTGACCTACATAGAGAAACCCATCAAGATCTTGGAAACCAAGGAGAGAGTAACCAGAAGCCGCGTCGTTCGCTTCTGCAAGGTTCAATGGAACAACCATCCCGCCAAAGAAGCCACTTGGGAAAAGGAAGACGAACTAAAAGCCCAATACCCCGAGTTATTCGAGTGACGTTCCAATCTCGAGGACGAGATTCTTTGTAAGGGGGATAGGTTTGTAACACCCCAAATTTTCAATACAATAAAAATATTATTAAATTCAATTTCCTGGAATATATATTTCTGAAAATACTTTAAATACCCTTTTATACCCAATTGAACTACAGCATAGAGTAGATGGCCAAATTAGGGGGTGAAACTTTTTGTATATGATCCTAAGACCAAGATGTATTTTTGAGAATTTTTATAAATTTTTACCAAGCATGGAAGTAGCCCTATTATTTTAAATCAATTTCTGCAATTATTTTTAATCAGAAAATAGTTTCAAACAGTATTGGGCCCTCTCCCTCCTTTCTCTCTCTCCCGGCCGGCCTAGCCCGTCACCCGCGCTCACCTTAGGCTGACAGCCTGACCCCACCTGTCGGTGCCGACTGCCTCCCCTCGCGCGCGCGCCCGACACCACGGCCCCACCCGTCAGCTGTCTCCCTCGCTCGTTCGCGCTCACTGGCGTGTGGCCCCCGCCTGTCAGATCCGTCGTCCCCGCGAGATCCGCCCCCAAATTGCCCCCCCCTTGCCGGCCGACGCCATTACTCGCCTCGGATCCCTTGCCCCCGACCCCCTCCCCTCGAATTAAGCCCGGCAATCAAACCCCCGCGCTCCGGTGACCGTTTCCCCCCATTAAACCCGACCGATTCGCGTCCAGGTTCGATGAACCGCGTTCAACCCGAGCTCGCCGGCGTCAAAGCGCATTTATCCCCGGCCACTGTCGATTGCGCCCTCCCTGCCCCCGCCGGTACCCCTATATAAACCACGGCTCTCCACCGTGTTCGGTTCACGCATCCAATTGCA
Source organism: Zizania palustris (assembly GCA_019279435.1). NCBI lineage: Eukaryota > Viridiplantae > Streptophyta > Magnoliopsida > Poales > Poaceae > Zizania > Zizania palustris. The sequence goes on along the minus strand of JAAALK010000079.1, from coordinate 30,708,887 downwards.
CTCAGACCAAGCCGAGCGCCCACACTTCGCCTTTTAGCGCAATCCCCCTTTTTCGCCTCCGGCCACCGCTCGCCGTCGCCTCGGACCGCCTCTGTCCGCGCCTCTGCCACCATCGTGACCGCCGGGACCTCACCGACCTCGGCCACCACTCCGTCGACGACGAACCCCGCCGAATCGCCGTCGTCGCCAAGGAACCGAAAGCCTTCGCCGCCTCCGCTCGTCGCCGGCCTCACCCCGTCGACCTTTTCTCACCGCCGAGGTACCCTCATGTTCCCCGTAGCACCCTGTTTCCATTTTAGGCCTTAGCTTCGACCGCCATAGCTCGCCGTGGCCCCTGGCCCGCTCGTCGTCGCTAGAGAAGACGACCGGCACGGGTCGAGTACCCGTGCCGTGTCGGATTCGATCCGCGCCTTGCGATCTGGATCTAACGGTACTGATTTAATCCCTCGTGCAGTTTAATCGGCGCCGTTGGATCTGTGCGAATGGGTACGTTTTAATCTCGTGCGTTCGTTGGTATTTAAAACCCATGATTGATCTGGAGCGTCCATCGCGTACCGGTTCAAACGTTTTAATCCTGGCCGTCCACGTCACTTTAACTCCCCCGCCTCGTCCTCGCGCGTCGGATCTGGATCCGACGGTCCAGATCGACCCGATGCACGCGCACAGTGCGCGGGTTCACCGTGGGCCTGGCTCACCGTGGACCCGACGGGTTTAAAAATTGAAAATGAATTTCAGAAATACTTTTAAACTTGTAAAATTCATATCTGGTGCATTTGAACTCTAAAAATTGCCATTCCAATTTCAGAAAATTCATAATATGAATTCAAATATTTAAACTTCAGAAAAATTCATATTTATTCCTTTTCTGTTCATGTACTGAAAACCACTAAATTAACATGGACCCTTCATTTTAAAATTTATCAGGAAATTTAATAAGAGGCTATTCACATTTAAACACCCTTTCAAAAAAGGACAACTTTTTAATTCCTTTAAAATTTATTTATGAAATGAACCACAGAACCTTAACAATTGAATTTATTTTATTTTTAATCAAACCAACTTTAACTTATGTGCTTATAATGTAATGTTATATTGTTTGATTGAATGTTGTGTCCTTTTTATTTTTCTTTACTATATCAAAAAGACTACGACGCTGTCGAGGAGCCAGAGTACTTCCCCGAAGTCCCTCCCTCCCCTTTGCTGAACAAGGCAAGTCACCAACACAATCTTTTGAGCATATTGAACCCACGTTTGATTAAACTATCGCTAAAACACATAGGTTATATATGCATTAGTCAAATGAACCCTTACAATATATTTATTTAGGATCCCCCGACCTTGATGTGCAACCCAAGCCATGCTCTCTAGTCTTTACTCCTTGTCACCATATGATAAATGTTATTAGCTAGTGTCCAATGTATCGACACGATCGCTATAGGATAAAAATGAGTCGTAGTACATGGTTCTACTATATGATCCCCATTGTTTCTTATCTATGGAATTCTGTCGTTGTTGGAGTTGTGGTTGTGAGTGAATGCATGGTGGGTTCCGGGTGCAAGTTAGGGCATTGGTCGGTAGCACCCGGGGCACTATAAGGACCGGTCTGAGGGATCCGTTGCAATACACTTACGTACTAACCACAAGTCTAGTGGGTAAGTACTAACTAAGGTATGGGTTGTTCCAAACCGAGGCCACCATTTGGAGATGGGTCAAGTTGCACCTGCGGGTGACTTGTACCAATGTGGCGCAAAAGGGGGTGCGACGTTAGCCGGGATGCGGCCCGGCGCGCCGGCGAAACCTAGAGCGGGTGGTTATCGCTTGGAACATTTCATGCCGAGGTTTTGGCACGAGTTCCCGTGGTATGGGTCATCTCGTTTGGGATGAGTGCGTGCCTTGTGGGTACAGTAGTACATCTCTGATCAGAGTCTTAAATCTTTTCGAAAAGCCGAGCCCACGGTCAAGGGCTGGTTGCGTGACATCCCCCAGTTAGATTACTTTGGATATGTATGTGCATGATGGATTGACATGTAAGGACTGTTGTGCGAGGAGGTAAAACGTACTCCTCGAGTTAGTTGATGTTGTTGATACTCATGTTTACTTTTCCGCATGATTAAAATGTGATTACACTAAATGCAATAACTGAAACTGCACTTTTCCGCAATCTAGCCATTACCCTTCCTTGTTTATTATCCTGCATTACTACTTGCATTTGCGGTGGCTTGTTGAGTCTTTTTGTACTCATACCCGTTGGACCCCACAGAGGATGCTTACTATGAAGACGGTCTGGAGTAGCGACCCAGTTGAGAAGAAAGATGCTGAAGGAGATGTTCGTCATGCCGCTTTCTAATTACTCTTATTACTGTTTTTACTAAAACTTTGATGTAATAAATATGGTCTGCGTACCATGGATGTTGTCGTATGTACGTTGTCACATGATGAACCTCTTGTATTATTGTTTTTTTTCTGAAATTCAATAATGTCTCGATTTGATAATCGGGGCGCTACAACCTGCTTGAGTCCATAAAGAGCCTTATGAAGTTTAAGGACTTTATGTGGGTACTTGGGGTTTTCAAAACCAGGGGGTTATTTTACATAAACATCTTCACCTATGAAACCATTAAGAAAAGCACTTTTGACATCCATTTGATAGAGTTTGAACCCCCAGGATGTCGCAAAGGCAAGCAAAATCCTAATGGCCTCAAGACGAGCAACAGGTGCAAAAGTTTCAGTAAAATCAATCCCTTCTAGTTGAGAATAACCCTGAGCTACAAGTCTAGCCTTGTTTCTAACTATAGTCCCATCCCCCCTTGTTTATTTTTGAAAATCCATTTTGTTCCAATGAAATGAACATTTGGTGGGGGATCAACTAAAGTCCAGACTTGGTTTCTCTCAAAATTTTCAAGTTCTTCATGCATGGCATTGATCCAACTAGAATCAGAAAGTGCATGACTAACATGTAAGTGCTCGAAAGAAGCAACAAAAGCAGAAGTAGTGAAATGAGCATGTGAACGTGTTACCCTTTGATCAAGCTCACCAATGATCTGCTCGGGAGGGTGCATCCTTTGAACATGATGTGGAGCCTCGCGGTGGGATGCAGACTCCCCCTCAACTTATGCGTTGGAGTGGTCCAAGATGACCGATGTCGATGTAGTTTCTTCGGGACCTTGTGCCGAAGTGGTCGAAGCGGGGTCAGCTTCGGGGGTTGATGTCGAGGGTAGTAGTGGTTCATCCTCGAAATCTCCGGGATCTTCTTCGAAGATGGTCTGTTCCATGTCGTGTTCATTTGCCTGTTCAAATGCAGAACTAACAGAGGGGGTTGATTCATCAAAAGTCACATCACATGACTCGATGACAGTGTTAGTCTCCAAATTATAAACACGATAAGAATGACCATGTGTAGTATAACCCAAAAAGATCCCGTCAGAAGATCGCGACTCAAATTTGTCCAAATTACCATGTTTTAGGATAAAGCAACGACAGCCAAAAACTCGAAGATGAGTAACCTTGGGTTGTCTCCCAAAACGTAGCTCATAAGATGTCAAATTCAAAATTGAGCGCAAGAAGATTCGGTTTGAGATGTAACATGCAGTGTTCATGGCCTCAACCCAGAATTTTCTAGGAGTCCTATGCTCATCGAGCATCGTCCTAGCCATCTCAACCAAAGTGCGGTTCTTCCTCTCAACGACACCGTTCTGTTGAGGAACCCGTGGAGCATAGAATTGATGTTCTATGCCATGCTCCATGCAAAAATCAACAAAGAGACTGTTCTTGAACTCAGTGCCATTATCACTTCGAATGAATTTTAATGCACCAGGGAGTTCAGTGAAAAGTCTCAAAGCCAAGCTCCAAAAGTGTGAAAACACTTAATCCTTGCTGGCAAGAAAGAAGACCCAAGAGTAGCGAGAGAAATCGTCGACAATGACTAATACATACCACTTGCCGCCTAAAGAACTAACCCGAGAAGGACCTACAGTGTCCATGTGGAGAAGTTCTTCGGGTTGTTCAGTCATCACAGTGGTGACTGGCGAATGCGAAGCTGCGATCATTTTTCCATGTCGACAAGGAGCGCAAACTAAATTCTTCTCAAACTTGAGCTTGGGCAATCCCCGGATCAGACCTAGGGCACTCAGACGAGTGGGCAACTCAAAGCTCATATGCCCTAGTCTCCTATGCCACTTCCAAAGCTCAGAAGTCGAATGTGCAACAAGACAATGAGAAGAACCAGATGACTCAGAAAAGTTAGCTCCAAAAACTCTCCCAACTCTAAAGATCTTACATACCACAACGCCATCAGAATTGAGCACTTGCGAAGTATCGCGATGAAATCGCACTTCGAAGCCCTCATCAAGCAACTGAGATACAAACAGCAAATTGTATCCCAGGTTTTCAACCAAAGCAACATCTTTGAGAGTGAAATTCGAGTTTATTCTTACCACACCTTTACCTTTCACTCTACTCTTTCGATTGTTCCCGAAGGTGATATGTTCCCTTTGCTTGGTTGTGGTGAGGCTGGAGAACCATGCTGCATCTCCGGTCAAATGGCGTGAACAACCGGAGTCCATGATCCACGTGCCCTCCAAGCCTCGGTCTGTCGCCTACACATGATAAGAATATCTCGATCGCTCAGTGCCGGGGTGAGTGAAAATATGACGAGGCATCCAGCACTGAGTGACACGAGTAGTAGGCACAGTAAAAGTAGACTGTCTACGCACAGGATAATCAGAATGATGCAAAGTGCGAGGTCTACCTACATGCTGTGAACGAACAACATGACGAGGTCTCCTACTCTGACGAGGTACAAAGCTACTCGCCCGGGGTCTACCACCATATGGAATATGGTGAACACCTCGAGGAGCAAAACCTCTCCAAGAAGCACGAGGAGCCTCAAAAACAGGACGATAGTAAAACTCAGACTCATGCATACCTAAAGATGGGTAATGCATGTCCTGGTAACTCATCGCCTGAGAGCATTGCTCATCCTTGATGCGATGAAAACAGAACCCAACCAAATGACCCGCCCGCTGACAATAAGAACAATGAAACACTCTCCTAGGGGCACTCTCATGGGTCTTAGGAGAAATTCTCACAGGCTCCTTGGGCTTCTGCTGAGTGGTTTTCTTGGGAGGGTTTTTCTTGGCAGGAGGAGTGGTTTTCTTTTGAGCACGGGTAGGCTTTTTGGCTGATGGAGTGTCTAACAGAGCTCTCTCTTTCTCTAGGGTAGTGGGAGAGGTAAAAACAGTTTTGTTTCCACTATCAGAAGGAATTCTCTCAAAACCCAAACCTAGAGCTAACCCTGCTCTGTCAGCACACATCTTGGTCTTGGCCAAGAGCAAATCCATCCTACCCTTTCCCTTAGTGCATTTATTAACCACGGAAAGAAGGTATTCATTTTCTGACATGAGGTTCTCAGCTCGCTCTCTAACTGTGCCTAGATGGTCCTTAAGGGTAATGCACGTGTCACAACCAGGCTGCACATCCTTAGAACTACCGGCCCTCTCCAATCTAGCCTCTAAATCATGAACATGCTTATCACGTAAATTAATGCTCTCACGTAATAAAGGGCAGTTCATACATTCAGTTTTATCAAGACTAGAATCCACCATCAAAAGCTGCTTCTGTGCAGTCTCAAGCTCAGAAAGAGTTTGAGCATGAACAGAACGCAACTGAGCAAGCTCACCCATGACAACAGTACAAGATTCACATTCAGCATCATTTACTTTAGACTTAAGCATGGCATACTCAGTAGAAACAGATTCTAGCCTAAGTCTAAGGTCTTTTCTTTCTCTAGCGGCTTGCACAAGTAATCTATCCTGACCAAGAACTACTTCATTCAGCTCATCTAGTTTAATTAAAAGCTGATCAGAGGATAGTGGTACCTCACATGAGTCAAGCTCATCGCCGCTGTGATCGCTGTCGGCCATGAAGCAAAGGCCGGTGAAATCTCGTCCCTTCGTGTCCTTCTTGTCCTCCTTCCTTGGGGACTCCTCCTCTTCAGAGCTCGACTCCTTAGTTGAGGAAGTGTCGATGTCGCTGAGAGCAGCAACAAATGCTCTAGAAGCAGCTTTGGCTACTCTCTTAGCCATTTTGCCGCGCTTGCCCTTCACAAAAGGCTTCCTCTCCTTTTTGTGGTATTTAGGGCGCTCACTCTCATCTCTTTTCTTGAGCTTAGGGCAATTAGCCTTGATGTGAGAGGTGTCGCCACACTCAAAACAACCACTAAAACCACTTCTCCTCTGATCCCATCTTTCATGATGAAAACGGGTGAACCTTCTGGCAATGAGAGCAAGCTCATCATCATCTAAAGTGTCCACCTGCTCCTTTGTGACGGAGACCAGGGAGGACAAAGCAAAACCATCTGCAAGAACACAAGTACCAGATGTGCTTGGTTCTGTATTGGTGCCACGGCTAGTGCTAGAAACCAATGCCAACGGCTGTGGCAAGGAGTTTCTGTGCACTACAAGAGATGCCTTGGCAATCTCTGTGGACTTCAGCTTGCTGAAGAGCTCATCACAGGTCAATGTGTCATAACCTGCAGACTCCTCAATGCTGGATATCTTCACTTCCCATATGCTACGATCAAGATCATAGAGAAGCTTGATAGCCCTGTCATGATCATTGTAAGCAAGCGTCCCGTTGGATCGCAAGTTACTCACTATCGCATCAAAGCGAGAAAACATGGCATCTATAGATTCACCAGGTGCCTGCACAAACAGCTGATACTGTTGATTGTATGTGCTTTGGCGCCTGGCCTTGATCTGTGTAGAGCCCTCATGAAAAATAGTGAGTGTTGTCCAAATTTCCCTAGCAGTCCTAAGGTGCTGCACCCTATCAAACTCACTCCGGCTCAAACCAATGAACAGTATATTCCTAGCCTTGGAGTTGGCATTATACTGATCTTTTTCTGTTTGAGAGGTACGAGTATCAGGGATGGAGTACTGTGAGTCCACAATCTCCCAAATTGCATTTCCTTGGCTTAGCAAGTAAGCCTCCATGCGCACCTTCCAGTATGCAAAATCAGTCCCATCGAACAGAGGAATTTTACTAGCTCTGTCCATGTTGCCAAGAGATCACAAAACCAGTTAAGGTCAACTGGTGATCTTAACCTGCTCTGATACCAATTGTTGGACCGGAAACGATGACCAGAGGGGGGGTGAATGGGAGCTTTTAAAATTTCAGGCTAAAACTAGCCTTCTGTTTTAATACAGTCTACTGCGGAACAGGCTTCGAACACAACCTTCGAAGTTCTGGTTCGGAGGTATATGACGGCTCGGAACACAGGCTTCGCAAGGAGCAAAAGTTCGAAGCCAAGAAGACTTCGCTCCACTCACAACCCCAGAAAACCAACTCTGCCAAGTCAGTGCAGGCTCCACACACAGGGTGCTTCGAGCAGGCTTCGCACTTCACCCTTCGCAAGAGTGGATTACCCTCTGAGGACTTCGACCATGTACTTAGTGACAGCAACTGGTGCTGGGCTTCGTACACCGAAGGTCTAAACGCACACTAACAGACTTCACTAGGGGCTTAGACACGATAAGAAACACGGGCTTCGATCAGGGCTTCGCTAGTAAGCAGCGAGGTCTAGCCTGCTGTTACACAGAGTGAACGCACACTGAAAAGCACACTTCGCACAAAACACACTTCGCCTAGACAAGCTTCGGTGCACTACGACTAGCGAGGTATGCAAACAAGCTCAAGCAGAAACTCAACACAGAAGCAGGGCTTCGCTGCTTGAACACGGAACACAATAAATGAACTCAGGATGAATACAACGTGTGGTGGCTAGTACAGGAGCTCAACAGTGAATGCTCAAAGTGTTAAATGTTACCTACCCAGCCCCCATATTTATAGCCACTATTCACCCATGTGAATTGACTACTTTACCCCTAGGGATTACATCAGTTTTGTCTCTACAGAATAGAGGGGTACAAAAGGTAGTCAACTTTATTTGGAGGCTTCTCTATCAGCTTTGCAGAGCGGACAGCATCAGCTTTTTGCAGAGCAGACACTGTCAGCCTTTACAGTCAGCCTTTTCAGTCTTGGACTATTCTGAAGCCCTCCTTCACACGCGAGGGGTGCGGTAGCTTCGGTGAGAAGCCTTGAGCCTGATGGCCTTCGCTTCACCGAAGTTACCCTCCGATACAGTGACGGTTTTGAGCCGAAACCGTCAAAGCCCTTGGGCCTTCGCACCACCACCTCCGGAGTGGACCACCACGGCTTCGCAGCTTCTCCCAGCTCGAACTCCGTCAGTCCGTGTACCGAAGCCATGCATGGCCGAAGTACCACAAGTCATCCTTCACTCCGAAGCCAGCCTTGCTCTGAAGCCTTCCTCACTCCGAAGCCCCACCTTCGGAGTACCACCCTTATATGTCCCTCCTTCGTCCAAGGCCTCCGCATGAAGCATTCCATGAGCACTTCATCGCAGTGTCTCTCCCCGAGCACACTCCTCGACAAGCCTCACCCGGACCATGCCTTTGATGCGCCTCGACTTCTGAGACCTTCGTCGGGTAACCGTCAAGTGTCTCCCTCCGGAGCACACTTCGAAACCTTTGCCTCTACTGAGGACTTGATCCACCATACTCCGAAGTCACTCCATCCGGAGTACCCTTCGAAGTGCCTCACCTTCGAGGACTTTGTCTCGAAGTACCTTCACCCGGAGCCACGCTCCGCATTTACTGCCTTCACCTAGCACACCTCGACCCGAGGACCGACCTCGACCCCTTCGCAGCCACCGTGACGGAGCTCCCCGCTCCACTGGCATCAAGCCTCCCACTTGACCCAGGTTCACCTTCTACGAACCGTCCGTCGCCTCCGAAGTCCCCTGCGCACCACAGACAAACAGACAAGTGTATCCAGTACTCTGGAGACCTCTCCAGGTTAGCAACCTTCGGCACACACTCCGGTGTACCGCCCAAAGTACCGAGACCTTCGGTACAACCCCAGTCATCGTGTACTGTCGGACCCCTCCGACAGGCAAACTCCGCTGCAACAGCTGCAGCAGCCAAACCCACCGAACCCTTCGGTGAAACAGCCTCCGAATACCAACCTCCGAACCCCTTCGGAGGTACCCCTTCGAACCAGAGGGTAAAAGCCTGTCAATCACTCATCACAGACTCCGAAACCAACCCTTGGCAAGCTGTGATGACACTTTGACTTGTGATGAGCTCTTCAGCAAGCTGAAGTCCACAGAGATTGCCAAGGCATCTCTTGCAGTGCACAGAAGCTCTTTGCCACAGCCATTGGCATTGGTTTCTAGCACTAGCCGTGGCACCGCTACAGAACCAAGCACATCTGGTACTTGTGTTATTGCAGATGGTTTTGCTTTGTCCTCCCTGGTCTCCGTCACAAAGGTGCAGGTGGACACTCTGGATGATGATGAGCTTACTCTCATTGCCAGAAGGTTCACCCGTTTTCATCATGAAAGACGGGATCAGAGGATAAGTGGTTTTAGTGGTTGTTTTGAGTGTGGCGACACCTCTCACATCAAGGCTAATTGCCCTAAGCTCAAGAAAAGAGATGAGAGTGAGTGCCCTAAATACCATAAAAAGGAGAGGAAGCCTTTTGTGAAGGGCAAGCGCAGCAAAATGGCTAAGAGAGTAGCCAAAGCTGCTTCCAGAGCATTTGTTGCTGCTCTCAGCGACATCGACACTTCCTCAACTGAGGAGTCGAGCTCTGAAGAGGAGGAGTCCCCAAGGAAGGAGGACAAGAAGGATAAGAAGGGACGAGATTTCACCGGCCTTTGCTTCATGGCCGACAGCGATCACAGCGGCAATGAGCTTGACTCATCTGAGGTACCACTATCCTCTGATCAGCTTTTAATTAAACTAGATGAGCTGAATGAAGTAGTTCTTGGTCAGGATAGATTACTTGTGCAAGCCGCTAGAGAAAGAAAAGACCTTAGACTTAGGCTAGAATTTGTTTCTACTGAGTATGCCATGCTTAAGTCTAAAGTAAATGATGTTGAATGTGAATCTTGTACTGTTGTCATGGGTGAGCTTGCTCAGTTGCATTCTGTTCATGCTCAAACTCTTTCTGAGCTTGAGACTGCACAGAAGCAGCTTTTGATGGTGGATTCTAGTCTTGATAAAACTGAATGTATGAACTACCCTTTATTACGTGAGAGCATTAATTTACGTGATAAGCATGTTCATGATTTAGAGGCTAGATTGGAGAGGGCCGGTAGTTCTAAGGATGTGCAGCCTGGTTGTGACACGTGCATTACCCTTAAGGACCAGCTAGGCACAGTTAGAGAGCGAGCTGAGAACCTCATGTCAGAAAATGAATACCTTCTTTCCGTGGTTAATAAATGCACTGAGGGAAAGGGTAGGATGGATTTGCTCTTGGCCAAGACCAAGATGTGTGCTGACAGAGCAGGGTTAGCTCTAGGTTTGGGTTTTGAGAGGATTCCTTCTGATAGTAGAAACAAAACTGTTTTTACCTCTCCCACTACCCTAGAGAAAGAGAGAGCTCTGTTAGACACTCCATCAGCCAAAAAGCCTACCCGTGCTCAAAAGAAAACCACTCCTCCTGCCAAGAAAAACCCTCCCAAGAAAACCACTCAGCAGAAGCCCAAGGAGCCTATGAGAATTGCTCCTAAGACCCATGAGAGTGCCCCTAGGAGAGTGTTTCATTGTTCTTATTGTCAGCGGGCGGGTCATTTGGTTGGGTTCTGTTTTCGTCGCATCAAGGATGAGCGACGCTCTCAGGCGATGAGTTACCAGGACATGCATTACCCATCTTTAGGTATGCATGAGTCTGAGTTTTACTATCGTCCTGTTTTTGAGGCTCCTCGTGCTTCTCGGAAAGGTTTTGCTCCTCGAGGTGTTCACCATATTCCATATGGTGGTAGACCCAGGGCGAGTAGCTTTGTACCTCGTCATAGTAGGTGACCTCGTCATGTTGTTCGTTCACAGCATGTAGGTAGACCTCGCACTTTGCATCATTCTGATTATTCTGTGCGTAGACAGTCTGCTTTTACTGTGCCTACTACTCATGTCACTCAGTGCTGGATGCCTCGTCATATTTTCACTCACCCCAGCACTGAGCGATCGAGATATTCTTATCATGTGTAGGCGACAGACCGAGGCTTGGAGGGCACGTGGATCATGGACTCCGGTTGTTCACGCCATATGATCAGAGATGCAGCATGGTTCTCCAGCCTCACCACAACCAAGCAAAGGGAACATATCACCTTCGGGAACAATCGAAGGAGTAGAGTGAAAGGTAAAGGTGTGGTAAGAATAAACTCGAATTTCACTCTCAAAGATGTTGCTTTGGTTGAAAACCTGGGATACGATTTGCTGTCTGTATCTCAGTTGCTTGATGAGGGCTTCGAAGTGCGATTTCATCGTGATACTTCGCAAGTGCTCAATTCTGATAGCGTTGTGGTCTGTAAGATCTTTAGAGTTGGGAGAGTTTTTGGAGCTAACTTTTCTGAGTCATCTGGTTCTTCTCATTGTCTTGTTGCACATTCGACTTCTGAGCTTTGGAAGTGGCATAGGAGACTAGGGCATATGAGCTTTGAGTTGTTCACTCGTCTGAGTGCCCTAGGTCTGATCTGAGGATTGCCCAAGCTCAAGTTTGAGAAGAATTTAGTTTGCGCTCCTTGTCGACATGGAAAAATGATCGCAGCTTCGCATTCGCCAGTCACCACTGTGATGACTGAACAACCCGGAGAACTTCTCCACATGGACACTGTAGGTCCTTCTCGGGTTAGTTCTTTAGGCGGCAAGTGGTATGTATTAGTCATTGTCGACGATTTCTCTCGCTACTCTTGGGTCTTCTTTCTTGCCAGCAAGGATGAAGTGTTTTCACACTTTCGGAGCTTGGCTTTGAGACTTTTCACTGAACTCCCTGGTGCATTAAAATTCATTCGAAGTGATAATGGCACTGAGTTCAAGAACAGTCTCTTTGTTGATTTTTGCATGGAGGATGGCATAGAACATCAATTCTCTGCTGCACGGGTTCCTCAACAGAACGGTGTCATTGAGAGGAAGAACCGCACTTTGGTTGAGATGGCTAGGACGATGCTCGATGAGCATAGGACTCCTAGAAAATTCTGGGCTGAGGCCATGAACACTGCATGTTACATCTCAAACCGAATCTTCTTGCGCTCAATTTTGAATTTGACATCTTATGAGCTACGTTTTGGGAGACAGCCCAAGGTTACTCATATTCGAGTTTTTGGTTGTTGTTGCTTTATCCTAAAACGTGGTAATTTGGACAAATTTGAGTTGCGATCTTCTGACGGGATCTTTTTGGGTTATACTACACATGGTCATTCTTATCGTGTTTATAATTTGGAGACTAACACTGTCATCGAGTCATGTGATGTGACTTTTGATGAATCAACCCCCTCTGTTAGTTCTGCATTTGAACAGGCAAATGAACACCACATGGAACAGACCATCTTCGAAGAAGAAGATCCTGGAGATTTCGAGGATGAACCACTACTACCCTCGACATCAACCCCCGAAGCTGACCCTGCTTCGACCACTTCGGCACAAGGTCCCGAAGCAACTACCTCGACATCGGTCATCTTGGACCACTCCAACACACAAGTTGAGGGGGAGTCTGCATCCCGCCGCTGTAGGACCGAAAGTAGCAACCAGAGGGGGGGTGAATGGGCACCTTAAAAATTCTTTCGAATATATGGCCTGTTCCCAACACCCAACGCACCTCAAAAGACTAAGCAACAGAAAATGAACAGATAGCCTAAGTCTAAAGGTATCTAGCCTAGAATCAACTGATGTTAAACAGAGAACTATCAAAGCAGTGCAACTAGGTAGATGAGATGAGAAGTTACTGTTCAGATTTGTCTCCTGTTCGGAACTTGGCAAAGCCTGCATCGCCCATCAAGGTCTGCTTCGGTGGTCGAAGCCTGCTTCGCTGGTCGAAGCCTGCTTCACTGGTCGAAGCCTGCTTCGGAGGTTAGTTGCGAAGCCTGCCGAAGTCTGTTGTGTAAATGACGAAGGTATGTTGGTCTAGCCTAGTTCGAAGGGGCAGGGAGCGAAGTATGCTTCGAAGCGAAGTATGAAAGTATCGAAGCTAGCTTCGAACCGAGTGCTTCGAAGCCTATCCTTCGAACAGAATACTTCAAACGCAACACACAGACGGACAACCTTCGAACGAAGAAGCGAAGGCTGACACGCGACAGAGAAACCAAAACGAAGCCTACACTCTACCTTCGAACAAACACACCAAGGACCTTCGAAGAAGACGGAAGCAAACACTGAGCGAAGTCTAACAGAGAGACAAGCTTCGAAGCCAACTTCGAAACCTATCGAAGTATGGACTTCGAAGAGCTCGAGTTGGAGTACCTTCGCACAGATGTTCGGAGTATGAAACGCTGTCAGTTTAAAAGGTACTTCGAAGCTAGCAACTCAGGACACAAAACGAAGTTCGAAGTTCAAACAAAGCCTTCGAGTATATCAGATTGAAGCCTTCCTCACGGAGCTGAGGGGCTTCGAACAGAGATGGTGGCTTCGTCAGAAAATAGTCAGAAAAGTTACTCAGCCCTGTCAACTTCGATCAAAAAGCTGCGCAGAAAAGCAAAAGGCTGGTACTAGTGTACTGTTGAAACAGTGTAGTAGTACTACTTGCAACAGCAAGAACTAGTACTACTTGCGTGAAGAACACACGCAACAGAAGCAACCGAAGCCTTAAAATCCATGAAAAAACTTGTTGTGCGAGTGAAATGAAGCCATTAAAAACGCTGCAGTTGCTGCACAAGATTTGAGAATAGAAGCTTCACTGCAACAGTAAGAATGAAATAAATGCTAGGCAAGAAACAGGGGCAAAATGCCTGGCGGCGCACAAACAAGAGAGAGAGAGAGTAAGAGACAAAAATGACCCAAAGGAGTATGAATTCATTTCAGCCAAAAGGGTAGTCCAACCCTAGGGATTGGGGTCCTATTTATAGGCTGCCCAACACTAGGAATATTCCACCAGCCCCTTAGGGTTTTTTACAGACACAGGAATAAAGGAAAAGACTCTACTGCCCTTAGGTATTTTTACAGACACGACTGACTGACTGTGGGCCTAGAGATACAGATGACTTATCCGGAAGCTAAGTTTTCGTAGCGACTACGGCTTCTCTTCTAGACAGTCGGATACAAGATCGACGGTTGTCAGTTTTGTGCTGAAACTGACAAAGCCTCCACCGACTTTGCACCAGGTACCCGGATTGGGCCGGCCTGATTCCACAGCTCTCTCAGCCCGGCAATCACTTACCGCCCGTGTACCTGAGTCAACCCTGGTCAATAGCCCAGTGGGTCTTCTACTGCTTCTGGCCCATGTACCCGGATTGGGCCAGCTCGACTTCGTAGCCTCCTCTGCCCGACAGCCGCTCGCTGCCCGTCTACCTGAGTCACACGCGGCCCATGAAACAGCAGATCTCTTCTTCTTCTGTCCTCTTTGAATATCGTTGACAATGACTCATCACTTCTGGAGCGATGAGGCCCACGCTATTCAGCATGGCTCCTCAATCTCCCCCTTGATGAGTGCATTGTCAACACTCCTCTACTTTAGCTCTTCAGCACCTGCGAACAAATGTGGAAACACGAAAACAAAACACAAGAAAAACAAAGAAGAAGAAAATAAGGTAAAAGTTTAACCCTAATGACCGAAAGCCAAACAAAAGCATGAAGTGGTCATTATGGTTAACCAAAACATAAAAGCTCAAAATGAGTGCGACTTCAGAACAACAAGGATATCAACAGAGTAAGAACAAGCGAGACAAACACTCCCCCTTAAACTCTGATCCCAAATTTTCTCCCCCTTGTTGACAAGTGAACTCATCAAGCACTCAACAGAGACACAGACTCCCCCTGAAATGCAACTCCCCTCAAAATATGTAGTGAATTCAACTGGAGTGCATAAGGAGTGTAGAAAGAATGCTTCTCAGATATGATTGACTGCAATTACAACATCTAACAGATACAGCAAAAGACATACTGTAACGATACATGGCATGATCAGTGCAACAGATGATATCTAAAGAAAGTCATTTGCACGCATTTTTCAGTTTTTGCAAACAAAAGCATCACCACATGTTCCAATAAACAAGGAAGGTAAAGCATGAGATGCAAAAGCTAACTGATATATACCAAGATAAGCATTGTCCAAAAACAAAGTGCTTCAGCAAACTTGTTATCATTTCAATTTTCAAGCTTTTTCTTTTCCCTTTTTTCATTTTTGCCAGAGGTTATTTGCATGTCAAACCTTATGCTGACCGACCAAGTCAAGCCTAGGCCAGAACTGGACCATCAGAAGCTTAAGACATTGGTCTTGGCATACACTACAGTGTCCTAGTTCATACCAAAGTGCTATGGTACGCAGTCCAGAACAATGCAATGCGACAAGACAAACCCACCTGGATCTTTTCAATGTTAAGCATAAAAAGGCATGGAATTTTTTTGGTTTTTCATTCTTTTATAGCACATTTCCATGATTAAAGCATACAGATGTCCAAGTTGCATATTTGCATCCAAGTCAGGAACTAGCTACAGGGCACGTAACAGATAGCAAGAACATTCAGCCTACGCATGCTAGTTACCAGAAGCAATGGTGATCATTTTTCAATTTTAAAGCATAAAAGCCATGCATATGACAGATATCAGACTTATCAAGCAAACTGAGACAAGACATGATCATTGATATGTAATCAAAAGCATGTACCAGCTAGAGTAAGTAAAGCAGTTCAATCATATAACAGAAGCAGCTCTAAAGTGTGATATATGAATATGTATGATATGAACACACACATAAAGACTCAAGAAAAGAGTAAAGAAGAAAGAAAACTGACGCAAAATATCCTAGAAAGGATACACAACACCCAAATCCCCTCGTAAACGCTCAAATGTAGACTGATCTAGGGGTTTGGTGAAAATATCAGCCAACTGATGATGGGTATCAACATGAACAAGGTCAATGACACCTTTCTCATATTGATCCCGCAGAAAGTGAAAGCGCACATCAATGTGTTTGGTTTTTGAATGGAGACATGAGTTTTTCCCTACACTAATTGCACTAGTACTGTCGCAAAACAAGGGAACTCTGGTAGGAAAGAACAACCCAAAATCTCGTAGAGTGGAAATCATCCAAACCAACTGTGAGCAGCAGCTAGCAGCAGCTACGTACTCAGCCTCTGTGGTCAAAAGAGCAACTCCAGATTGCTTTCGAGAAGACCAAGAGACAAGATAAGAACCAAGAAACTAGCAAGTACCGGAAGTCGACTTGCGATCCAACTGGCACCCACCAAAGTCGGCATCCGAAAATCCAGATAAATCAAGAGATGATGAAGCTAAATAGTAAAGACCAAGATCTGGCGCATAAGTAAGATACCTGAATATGTGCTTGACAGCCTGCCGATGAGACGCGCGAGGTGAAGACTGGAAGCGCGCGCACAGTCCCACGGCGAACTGAATGTCCGGTCTGGTCGCCGTCAAATACAGCAGCGAACCAATCATCCCTCGAAACTCTCTCTCATTGACCTTGACGCCGCTCTCGTCCTTGTCCAGGCCCCCAGATGTGCCCATCGGGGTCATCTGCGACTTCAATTCTCCACCAAAGTCAAATTTCTTAAGCATATCGCGAGTGTACTTACCTTGGTGGATGAAGGTGTCGTCCTTGGTCTGCTTGATCTGGAGCCCTAAGAAATACTTGAGCTCACCCATGAGGCTCATCTCAAACTCACTGTGCATCTGCTCAGAAAACTTGGACACAAGATCATTAGAAGTACCGCCAAAGATAATATCATCCACGTAAATCTGAGCGACTAAGAAATCTGAAGCAACTCTGAGTAAGAAAAGAGTTTTATCCACAGAACCCATCACAAAGCCTTTCCCCAACAAAAACTGCTTCAACCGGTCATACCAAGCCCTGGGGGCTTGCTTCAACCCGTATAAAGCTTTTTGCAATTTAAAAACATGTCGAGGAAACTTAGGGTTCTCAAAACTGGGGGGTTGCCGAACATAAACCTCCTCTTCTATGTACCCGTTCAGAAAAGCACTCTTGACATCCATTTGAAAAAGCTTAAAACCCTTCGAAACGGCAAAATCTAGAAGAATACGAATGGACTCAAGACGGGCAACAGGGGCGAAGGTTTCTTCAAAGTCAATACCTTCCTTCTGGCAAAAACCCTGGGCAACTAGTCGAGCTTTGTTGCGCACCACAACCCCATCTTCACCTTGTTTGTTCTTGAATAGCCACTTGGTGCCTATGGGGTTGCATCCTGGTGGCGGCTCAACTAGTGTCCAAACCCGATTGCGGACAAAGTTCTCAAGCTCTTCTTGCATAGCATTAATCCAATTAGAATCAGAAAGAGCATGAGAAACATCTCTGGGCTCAAAAGATGCAACAAACGCAGATTCAACAAACACAGCAAGAGAGGTAGAAGAACGCAAAGTTCTCTCAGTCAAATCACCTATGATGAGCTCTAAGGGATGGTCACGCTGAACTGCTCGGGTTCCCTGGTGATCTGAAGTCACCTCACTGGAGTCAGCAGCTGGCACCTCTGGACTCGACTGAGGGGGCTCGATTGTAGTGGAAGAAGTGATCAGAGGTCCACCCTCATCCTCAGTCGAAGTCTCAGAAGGTGTGGGCTCTGCAGGGGGTGCAGAAGGCCCACCCTCATCAGCAGCTGGAGTATCCTCATCTTCCTCGAAGATGGACTCTCCGAGCTCATCATCACCAGAAGGCTCAAAAGAAGGAGTTAAAGATGGCAAGGACTCATCAAATGAAACTTCACAAGTCTCGACAAGCTGTTGGGTTTCGAGTTTCCAAACACGGAAACCTCGAGAATGCAATGCATAACCAAGAAAAAAACCATCCCAGCAACGAGACTCAAACTTGTCCAAATGCCCTCCCTTCTTGAGCACAAAGCACTTGTAGCCAAACGCTCGCAAGTGGCTCACCTTGGGCTGTCTGCCAAACCGCAGTTCATATGATGTCTTACCAAGGTAAGCTCTAAGAAAGATGCGGTTGGCCAGATAGCAAGCCGTGTTCATGGCTTCAGCCCAAAAACGCCTAGGAGTCCTGTGCTCATCGAGCATCGTCCTGGCCATCTCGACTAGCGTGCGGTTCTTTCGTTCCACAACGCCGTTCTGTGGGGGAGTGTAAGGAGAAGAAAACTGATGGTCTAGACCCTGATCACTACAGAAGCTGACGAACTGAGAGTTCTTGAACTCAGAGCCATTGTCGGAGCGAATTGCTCGCATCCGACCATTGTTCTCATTCTTCAGCTTCAAAATCAGGTCATGAACAAACTGAAACGTTTCATCCTTAGACTCCAAAAAGAAAACCCACGAGAATCGAGAAAAGTCGTCAACAATGACAAGTGCGTACCACTTCCCACCGACTGAACGTACCCGAGCTGGACCAACAGTGTCCATGTGTAAAAGCTCGCCTAGATACGAAGTCATCACCTGAGTCACAGGTGAGTGAGAAGCGGCAACCATTTTCCCATAACGACAGGGATGACAAACTAGATCCTTCTCCATCTTAAGCTTGGGCAATCCTCGGATGAGGTCCATAGAGCTTAACCTGACTAGCAGATCAAAACTCAGATCACCTAACCTCCTATGCCACTTCCAGAGCTCAGAGGAGGATCCAGCAATCAAACAGCGAGAAGGGCCAAAAGAACTAGAGAAGTCAATTCGAAAAACTTTACCGAATGGTAAAATCTGGCAATTCAAAGACCCTCTAGAATCAAACACAGAAGAATTGCCCTTCTTAAAATGCACTTCCAAACCATCCTCAAGAAGTTGCGAAACAGAAATCAAATTGAAGTTCAAATTCTTAACCAAAGCAACATTCTTCAAAGAGAAATGATCTGAAATGCGAATAGAGCCTATGCCACTTACCTTCCCTTGACCACTGTTCCCGAAAGTGATGTACTCTTTGGAGCTCGGGGGAGAGAGACTGGAGAACCATCTGCGATGTCCCGTCATGTGGCGAGAGCATCCTGAGTCCATAATCCAAATGTCCTCTAGTCCCCGATCCTGCACAATCAGTGGTTGTAAGTGGGAGCAATGGTCTGGCACCAGGTTTAGCAAAAGAGATAAACCAGTGTCGAGCCATCTGCTCAAAAGATGGAAAGCGAAAACCATCAAAAGAGTTTGGACCAAAACGTGGCTCAAAGCGCGGTCCTCGGTCCTGCCTAAACCTGCGGCCACGAGGTCTAGGACCGTAACCAACATGGCCTGGAACTCTGCCGGAACAAACATAACCAACTAGAGCACGGGCAAGAAAGCCGTCTCCTCTACCACCACCTACATGACGCGGCCTGGCCTCCAGCCTCTCCCCCCGTCGAGGAACACGCAGTCTACCACCCTGCTGGTAGAACTGCTCCTGATCACCACGAGCTCTCTCCGCTCTTTCAACCCGCTTCCTCCTGAAGCAAAACTCCGCAAGATGCCCGTCTCTCTGACAGTACTCACAATGATAGGTGGGCTTCTTGGGATGTGGTTGCGGCTTGGGATGTTTGGGCTTGGTGGTGTTAGGTGTAGTCTTCTTGGGCTGAGAAGGTCCAGGAAGAGAGTCTAGAGAAGTGTGGAGAAGTTTGGGCTTTGGAACCCATATGGGTTTCTTGGGTGGAGCTTTGGGTGGTTCATGAATTACTCCATCCTTGGGCTGACAAGCCTGGGAAGACTCAGTGGAGTGAGTCATGGGATACCTCTGCTATGGAGTCATTTTACTCCACTCCACTGCCCGGCTAATGGCACTCTCAAAGTCAGCCTTGGTGTAGGTGTAACCTACCCCAAACCCATCCTGCCTCTTGAACTGCTGGATCATCATGCCGAGCTGTGGCTCTCTGGCACTGATCCAACTCAGGATAGAACGGAGGTAAAAGTTTTCATTCTGAGAATCAGCTAGCTCCTCTCTCAAGGACGCTAGAACCTCAACCTGAGACAAGCAGGTCTCACACTCACTCTCTACTTGGACAGACTTCTCGGCTTTCAGCTTAATCAATTTCATTCTAAGAGACAGATAGTTCTCACAGACAGTGGGTGGAACTGACAATGTCTCAAGCTCTAGCCTAGTCTGCGCAAGCTCAGCTCTCAACCTCTCCAAATCACCCAAATGCTCATCGCTCTTGGATTTCAGCTTAGCTAAGGCAGCTAGATGAGATGGGCAATCAACACAGGGTGCAACGATAGTGGCTTGAGCATCTTTCAGCTCCAGCTGAGCGCTTTCAAGCTCAGTGGCCAAAGTGTCCCTCTCATCAACCCTTTCTGTGTACTTGGACTTCAGAGTCGACAAGTCACACAGAAGCACCTCACACTTCGGGCACTCACTACTATCACCCAAGCAAGGGGAAGAAGATAGACTCTCAATTCTGCCGTTGGCTACGGCAAGCTCACTCTCTAACTCATCTATCCTCTTTTTGGCCCCCCTAAGCAGTTTTTCTCGATACTTTAACTCCTGATGATTGCTCTCAAGTAAATCAACAATTTCTCGTTCATAGGATGATACCTTGTTGTCGTCATCGTCAGAGTCATCAGAGGAGCTCTTTTCTTCCTTATCCCCAAGAGCACTTGAACAAAAGCTCTTGCGGGATCTTCGGCGCTGGTGTGAGCGGCTCTTCGGCTTGTCTCCGAAGGACATGAAGCAGAGACCCGCCGGATCATCCTTGTCCTTCCCCTTCCTGATGGCGATCTCCTCATCACTTGAGCTCGATGAAGAGGAAGAAGACGTGGACCGCTTGGAGTAGCTCTTCTCCATCTCGGCGAAGAAGGCCTTGTCGCGCTTCTTGTTCTCTCGCCGGTAGTGCTTCAGGGCCTTCTTGAAGAATCGGGTGTCCGGCTTGCCCTTGTTGAAGGATGAGCTCTCATGCTTGTCGGAGTCGTGGAAGCTGCCACCGGTGCCCTTCTTGTGTCCATTGCGCTTGGGGCAGTCGGCGATGAAGTGTCCTGGATCACCACACTCAAAGCATCCCGATTTTGTGCCGTGTCTTTTGAACATTCTCTTGTCATAGACACGACGCACCCGGTTGTTAAAGAGACACAAATCATCATCTCCCAAAGACTCAAGCTGGTCCTCAGTGATAGACATCAAGGAGAACTCAGCACAGCTCACAGTAGAAGGATCAACAGAAGGTGTAGCAAGGGCCAGGGATTTTGATCCAGAACCAGTGAGATTTGATCTCAGCTAGATATCTACCTCAGTGGCCTTCAGCTTGCTAAACAACTCAGAAATGGTCAAGGTATCGTAAGAAGTGCTCTCAACGATAGAGGATGCCTTGATCTCCCAGATCTTTGGGTCCAAGGTATGGAGAACCTTGAGCGCCTGCTCGTGATCTGAGACTAACTGAGCACCCTCAGCCTTGTTGTCCCAAAGCTTGTTAATGATCGATTGAAAACGACCAAACAAGGCTTCAACAGATTCACCCGGCTTCTGTGTGAAGTTCTCGTACTCACGCCGGTAGGTCTGATAGAGCCGAGCCTTGACCTGGGCTGTTCCCTCATGGTGTGCCTTGAGGGTAGCCCAGATCTCTCTCGCATTGGAGAGATGACTAACACGCTCAAACTCAGTGAAACCTAAACCAGAAAACAGAATGTTCACAGCCTTACTGTTGCTCAGATGCTGAGCAATGATACCAGCAGTACCATGCTCAGTGACTGGCAATATGACAAACGTGGTGTGAACGCAAATGTCCCAAATGTCTGAACCCTGGCTCATGAGATAGGCTCGCATGCGAGTCTTCCAATAGTTATAGCCATAGGATTCCAAGGACGGGACCTTGCCAGGAGACGTCATGGTCACTACTGGGGTTTAGAACTGGTTAAGGTATGGAAAAACCCTAACCTCGCTCTGATACCACTTGTAGGACCGAAAGTAGCGACCAGAGGGGGGTGAATGGGCGCCTTAAAAATTCTTTCGAATATATGGCTTGTTCCCAACACCCAACGCACCTCAAAAGACTAAGCAACAGAAAATGAACAGATAGCCTAAGTCTAAAGGTATCTAGCCTAGAATCAACTGATGTTAAACAGAGAACTACCAAAGCAGTGCAACTAGGTGGATATACAAAGTATGTCAGGCCAAAACTTCTCAATGAAATTATCTAAGTATATATAAAGTGAGATGAGAAGTTACTGTTCAGATTTGTCTCCTGTTCGGAACTTGGCGAAGCCTGCTTCGCCCGTCAAGGTCTGCTTCGGTGGTCGAAGCCTGCTTCGCTGGTCGAAGCCTGCTTCACTGGTCGAAGCCTGCTTCGGAGGTTAGTTGCGAAGCCTGCCGAAGTCTGTTGTGTAAATGACGAAGGTATGTTGGTCTAGCCTAGTTCGAA
Organism: Zizania palustris; assembly: GCA_019279435.1. Taxonomy (NCBI): domain Eukaryota; kingdom Viridiplantae; phylum Streptophyta; class Magnoliopsida; order Poales; family Poaceae; genus Zizania; species Zizania palustris. The sequence goes on along the minus strand of JAAALK010000079.1, from coordinate 30,686,599 downwards.
GGGGCAGGGAGCGAAGTATGCTTCGAAGCGAAGTACGGAAGTATCGAAGCTAGCTTCGAACCGAGTGCTTCGAAGCCTATCCTTCGAACAGAATACTTCGAACGCAACGCACAGACGGACAACCTTCGAACGAAGAAGTGAAGGCTGACATGCGACAGAGAAACCAAAACGAAGCCTACACTCTACCTTCGAACAAACACACCAAGGACCTTCGAAGAAGACGGAAGCAAACACTGAGCGAAGTCTAACAGAGAGACAAGCTTCGAAGCCAACTTCGAAACCTATCGAAGTATGGACTTCGAAGAGCTTGAGTCGGAGTACCTTCGCACAGACGTTCGAAGTATGAAATGCTGTCAGTTTAAAAGGTACTTCGAAGCTAGCAACTCAGGACACAAAACGAAGTTCGAAGTTCAAACAAAGCCTTCGAGTATATCAGATTGAAGCCTGCCTCACGGAGCTGAGGGGCTTCGAACAGAGAGGGTGGCTTCGTCAGAAAACAGTCAGAAAAGTTACTCAGCCCTGTCAACTTCGATCAAAAAGCTGCGCAGAAAAGCAAAAGGCTGGTACTAGTGTACTATTGCAACAGTGTAGTAGTACTACTTGCAACAGCAACAACTAGTACTACTTGCGTGAAGAACACACGCAACAGAAGCAACCGAAGCCTTAAAATCCATGAAAAAACTTGTTGTGCGAGTGAAATGAAGCCATTAAAAATGCTGCAGTTGCTGCACACGATTTGAGAATAGAAGCTTCACTGCAATAGTAAGAATGAAATAAATGCAAGGCAAGAAACAGGGGCAAAATGCCTAGCGGCGCACAAACAAGAGAGAGAGAGTAAGAGACAAAAATGACCCAAAGGAGTATGAATTGATTTCAGCCAAAAGGGTAGTCCAACCCTAGGGATTGGGGTCCTAGTTATAGGCTTCCCAACACAAGGAATATTCCACCAGCCCCTTAGGGTTTTTTACAGACACAGGAATAAAGGAAAAGACTCTACTGCCCTTAGGTATTTTACAGACACGACTGACTAACTGTGGGCCTAGAGATACAGATGACTTATCCGGAAGCTAAGTTTTCGTAGGGACTATGGCTTCTCTTCTGTACAGTCGGATACAAGATCGACGGTTGTCAGTTTTGCGCCGAAACTGACAAAGCCTCCACCAACTTTGCACTAGGTACCCGGATTGGGCCGGCCTGATTCCACAGCTCTCTCAGCCCAGCAATCACTCACCGCCCGTGTACCTGAGTCAACCCTGGTCAATAGCCCAGTGGGTCTTCTACTGCTTCTGGCCCATGTACCCGGATTGGGCCAGCCCGACTTCGCAGCCACCTCTGCCCGACAGTCGCTCGCTGCCCGTGTACCTGAGTCACACGTGGCCCATGAAACAGCAGATCTCTTCTTCTTCTGTCCTCTTTGACTATCGTTGACAATGACTCATCACTTCTGGAGCCATGAGGCCCACGCTATTCAGCATGGCTCCTCAGCCGCGAGGCTCCACATCATGTTCAAAGGATGCACCCTCCCGAGCAGATCATTGGTGAGCTTGATCAAAGGGTAACACGTTCACATGCTCATTTCACTACTTCTGCTTTTGTTGCTTCTTTTGAGCCCTTAGATGTTAGTCATGCACTTTCTGATTCTAGTTGGATCAATGCCATGCATGAAGAACTTGAAAATTTTGAGAGAAACCAAGTCTGGACTTTAGTTGATCCCCCAGCGAATGTTCATTTCATTGGAACAAAATGGATTTTCAAAAATAAACAAGGGGAGGATGGGACTATAGTTAGAAACAAGGCTAGACTTGTAGCTCAGGGTTATTCTCAACTAGAAGGGATTGATTTTACTAAAACTTTTGCACCTGTTGCTCGCCTTGAGGCCATTAGGATTTTGCTTGCCTTTGCGACATCCCGGGGGTTCAAACTCTATCAAATGGATGTCAAAAGTGCTTTTCTTAATGGTTTCATAGGTGAAGATGTTTATGTAAAACAACCCCCTGGTTTTGAAAACCCCAAGTACCCACATAAAGTCCTTAAACTTCATAAGGCTCTTTATGGACTCAAGCAGGCCCCTCGGGCTTGGTATGATAGACTTAAGTCTTTTCTGCTTGAGCGGGGGTATTTGATGATCTCTGTTGATAAAACCCTGTTCACTCTCAAGCATGGCAAAGATTTCCTCCTAGTTCAGATTTATGTGGATGATATCATCTTTGGTGGCTCTTCTCATGCTTTGGTTGCCGAGTTTGCAGATACCATGAGGAGGGAATTTGAAATGTCCATGATGGGTGAACTCACATTTTTCCTTGGGTTGCAAATCAAGCAAAGCAAACAAGGTACATTCGTCCACCAGACGAAGTACACCAAGGACCTTCTCAAGAAATTTGACATGGCAGATGCGAAGCCCCTCGTCACTCCAATGGCTACATCTGTAGCATTGGATCCTGACGAAGATGGAGAAGCCGTAGATCAGAAGGAGTTCCGAAGCATGATTGGCTCCCTCCTCTACTTGACTGCTACGAGGCCGGATATACACTTCGCTGTGTGTTTGTGCGCTCGTTTTCAGGCTTCACCACGAGCTTCGCACCGCCAAGCGGTAAAGCGCATCCTAAGGTATCTCAAACATACCCTCGAATTTGGCATATGGTATTCAGCATCTTCATCTTTATGTCTTCGAGGTTATTCCGATGCGGATTTTGCTGGGTGTAGGATTGATAGGAAGAGTACCTCTGGTACTTGTCATTTTCTAGGTACTTCTTTGGTTTGCTGGTCTTCCCGCAAACAGTCTAGTGTTGCACAATCAATGGTTGAGGCCGAATATGTTGCTGCAGCTAGCTGTTGCTCTCAGATTTTGTGGATGGCTTCCACTTTGCGGGATTTCGGGTTAGATTATAAGAGTGTTCCACTTTTCTGTGATAACACTAGTGCCATTTGTATTGCAAATAACCCGGTTCAGCACTCCAGAACCAAACACATTGATGTGTGGTATCATTTTCTCACAGATCACAATGAGAAGGGTGATATTGAACTTCAATATGTTGATACCCAACACCAGCTAGCCGATATTTTCACGAAACCCCTCGATGCTTCTCGATTTGCCTACTTGCGTGGGGAACTTGGCATTTTTCACCCTTACGGCATTTTGTGAGGGGGAGCTGTTTTTAATTGTCGTGCATATGCTCATCATGTGTGAAATTGCATTTACATCTGTTGCACTTATATGCCTCATTTTAATTCATGAAATCATGACAGCTCAGCTCTTTTTAATTTATCTGAAACATTAATGTGCATGATGTTTTCTTTCCAAACTCAAATCATGCTCACTGCTCAATCTTGTATCTAGCATGTATAGGCAGGACTGCTTTAGCTATCTTTTATCTGCTTGATAGCAAGACAGTTTTCTTTGGATGCTAAAAATTGCAACTTGAAAATTTGTTCTACTTACTCATGGATATTCATCAAGTGCTAAAAATTGGTTCACTTAATTAAAATCAAAAACTCCATGATTTGCATGCTTCAAGTGATAAGATCCAGGTGGGTTTGTTTGTCGCACTACTCTATTCTAGACTGCTTACCATTGCACATTGGTCTGAACTGGGATAATGTAGTGTATGCCAAAATCACCGCCTTAAGCTTCCGATGGCTTTCATGCCTAGGCTTGGCTTGATTGGACAGTATAAGGTGGACAAACAAATAACCCTTGGCATTAAGAGAAGAACAACAAAATTCATTGATCTTCAAGTTTGCTTTCATTGCTCCATTTGAACTGGACTTGTCTGTCTAGAGTAGAAATTGACTAGCTTTGCGCAGTCACTGCTTTTACTTGTCTAGTTACCTTGATTGAGTGGTGATGCTTTTATTTCAAACTAATAAAATCACATGTTGTCATCATGCTTTTAGAGAATGTTAAATTGAGCTGAGCACATGATCACTGGTATTACTGTTGGCATATTTTTGCTCTATATGTCTTTGCAATTCTGCTCATTTCCAAGCAATGCATCTTTTACATGCCCTTTGATGCTTGCATTGCCAAAGGGGGAGAAATTGTTGAATTCTCTGCTACAAAGGGGGTAACATTTTCACAGGGGGAGTTTTTATCTTGAAAAGGGGAGATTTGCCGAAGGGGCTTTTACTCTTTTGAAAAGGGGGAGGAAAATTCTTTTGTCAAGTGACATGATTTGGCTCGTTTCTGAGTTTTTATGGTCACTTGTGTGCTGAAATTTTTCAAATTTTCTTGAACTTGAATTTGGTTGTCAATGCACTCATCAAGGGGGAGATTGATAAACCAAGGGTTGGTTTCGGAGTCTGTGATGAGTGATTGACAGGCTTTTACCCTCTGGTTCGAAGGGGTACCTCCGAAGGGGTTCGGAGGTTGGTATTCGGAGGCTGTTTCACCGAAGGGTTCCGTGGGTTTGGCTGCTGCAGCTGTTGCAGCGGAGTGTGCCTGTCGGAGGGGTCCGACAGTACACGATGACTGGGGTTGTACATGATGACCGGAGTGTGTGCCGAAGGTTGCTAACCCGGAGAGGTATCTGGAGTACTGGATACACTTGTCTGTTTGTCTGTGGTGCGCAGGGGACTTCGGAGGCGACGGACGGTTCGTAGCAGGTGAACCTGGGTCAAGCGGGAGGCTTGATGCCAGTGGAGCGGGGAGCTCCATCACGGTGGCTGCGAAGGGGTCGAGGTCGGTCCTCGGGTCGAGGTGCGCCAGGTGAAGGCAGTAAGTGCGGAGCGTGGCTCCGGGTGAAGGTACTCCGAGGCAAAGTCCTCGGAGGCAAGGCACTTTGAAGGGTACTCCGGATGGAGTGACTTCGGAGTATGGTGGATCAAGTCCTCAGCAGAGGCAAAGGTTTCGAAGTGTGCTCCGGAGGGAGACACTCGAAGGTTACCCGACGAAGGTCTCAGAAGTCGAGGCGCATCAAAGGCATGGTCCGGGTGAGGCTTGTCGAGGAGTGTGCTCGGGGAGAGACACTGCGACCAAGTGCTCATGGAATGCTTCATGCGGAGGCCTTGGACGAAGGAGGGACTTCGAAGGGTGGTACTCCGAAGGTGGGGCTTCGGAGTGAGGAAGGCTTCGGAGCAAGGCTGTCTTCGGAGTGAAGGATGACTTGTGGTACTTCGGCCATGCATGGCTTCGGTACATGGACTGACGGAGTTTGAGCTGGGACAAGCTGCGAAGCCGTGGTGGTCCACTCCGGAGGTGGTGGTGCGAAGGCCCAAGGGCTTTGACGGCTTCGGCTCAAAACCGTCACTATATCAGAGGCTAACTTCGGTGAAGCGAAGGCCATCAGGCTCAAGGCTTCTCACCGAAGCTACCGCACCCCTCGCGTGCGAAGGGGGGCTTCAGAAGAGTCCAAGACTGAAAAGGCTGACTGTAAAGGCTGATAGTGTCTGCTCTACAAAAAGCTGACGCTGTCCCCTCTGCAAAGCTGACAGAGAAGCCTCCAAATAAAGTTGACTACCTTTTGTACCCCTCTATTCTGTAGAGACAAAATTGGTGTAATCCCTAGGGGTAAAGTAGTCAATTCACATGGGTGAATAGTGACTATAAATATGGGGGTTGGGTAGGTAACATTTAACACTTTGAGCATTCACTGTTGAGCTCCTGTACTAGCCACCACACGTTGTATTCATCCTGAGTTCATTTATTGTGTTTCGTGTTCAAGCAGCGAAGCCCTGCTTCTGTGTTGAGTTTCTGCTTGAGCTTGTTTGCATACCTCACTAGTCGTAGTGTACCGAAGCCTGTCTAGGCGAAGTGTGTTTTGTGCGAAGTGTGCTTTTCAGTGTGCGTTCGCTCTGTGTAACAGCAGGCTAGACCTCGCTGCTTACTAGCGAAGCCCTGATCGAAGCCCGTGTTTCTTATCGTGTCTAATCCCTTAGCGAAGTCTGTTAGTGTGCGTTTAGACCTTCGGTGTACGAAGCCTAGCACCAGTTGCTGTCGCTAAGTACTTGGTCGAAGTCCTCAGAGGGTAGTCCACTCTTGCGAAGGGTGAAGTGCGAAGCCTGCTCGAAGCACCCTGTGTGCGGAGCCTGCACTGACTTAGCAGAGTTGGTTTTCCGGGTTGTCAGTGGAGCGAAGTCTTCTTGGCTTCGAACTTTTGCTCCTTGTGAAGCCTGTGTTCGGAGCCGTCATATACCTACGAACCAGAACTTCGAAGGTTGTGTTCGAAGCCTGTTCCGCAGTAGACTATATTAAAACAGAAGGCTATTTTTAGCCTGAAATTTTAAAAGCTCCCATTCACCCCCCTCTGGTCGCCGTTTCAGGTCCAACACATTTCTTTTCGACCATGGGCTGATGAGTCCCAACCTTCGTGATGTTGTCTTCTTGACCTCTCTCGATATCATTTCTGTGGCCAATCCCTTTCTTTTCCATAGCCAAACCTTCCCACCGTTTCGATATCAAATTTAGTGGCAGTTGGGCCAAATATATCACGAGTCACAATAAGCAGTCTGGTCTTGTTGATGAGTGAGAGCACATTACTTTTCTTAACCTTTGGCTCGAGAGGTTCTTCTTTTGCGGGTCCACCCTCGGGCCTACTTGTCATCTTCAAATTTTAGTAGAGCAACTAGCTGCTAAAGTTGCGATTCCCCTTGGTCGATACCTCCTTGGCTCCCTTTATTCTCTTCTTCATCAGGTATCAGTCCGATTATCGGTCGACGATGTGGTAGGTCACCTTGGTGGTCCCTGGTGGTTCCTCCAATTGTGGCTTAACATATATACGGACAAAGTTTCCCCTGGCCCTTCCTTTGATCTCCTTCATTTTCCATCTGATCATTGTGAGTCTGCCTCTCCGACCACCCATCAATGCCTATCCTTAGGCGAGGCGGCTGCTTGCCGGCCAGAGCAAGAATGTCCGCTGACATCTTGGCCTGATGGTGCAAGGCCTTTTATTGTGGCTTCATTAGTGACTACGTAGTGTGGTATGCCTACGAGTTCTTGGCTAATTACTAATACCCACATCGGTTATCTTTGACCGATGTGTTAGCGAGCCTAGAGAGCGAGGCCATCATCCTTGCTTGTATCTATCCTTATCTTCTTTCGATCAATTTTATGGTCAGTCCCATGCATAAGTCGTCTTATGAGTTTTATAATCCAACGGTCTATGCCTGGTAGCTTGGTTTCAGTCAGCTGCAAATCGATCTCTTCTTCATTGACCGGATCTAAGTTCGTGGTGAAGTAGCAAATTCCTTGGGGTTCAATCGGCTCTTCTCTATGACCGATTCAATCTCTCTCGGATAACTCCCTTCCTGGGACGCACGCAGGGTGGCGTTGATTCCTTACAAGAAATGGTTGTCCGAGGTGAACCAGCACATCTTCAACCGCCAGTATAAGCACTTCTGACTTTCACTGGATCTAGCCTTGACCAACATCGACCCTAAGGGTTGTCCTGATTCTTGTGACTTAGATTGCTCTTTTGTTTTAATTTTCTTCCTCGTCTCTTGACTCCCTTTCCTTTGTAGGAGGATGACATCGATGCCCCATTGATGAGCCGAAGTGGTAGGCCGATACGATATGGGCTGCCATTGACCATTACCAACTTAGGTAGCGGGGCACCCACTCTGTCAGAATGGCTTGCCAAGAGGCGAGTCAAGGTCCTAACGCGTAAGCGCAAAGCGTCAGACATAGTGACGCACCACTCCACCGGGACTGGAACCGCTCAGGTAATCTTCCTAGCTCTTGTTTTTTCATACCTGGCAAACTCTCATCTTCTCTTTGTGGTATTTCCGGCCCATATTTGATGATTTTCTCTTTCTTCCTCAGCCGACTCCACCAGCATCTTCTGCCGTGCGAACCCCCATCACTACTGATGTACCTCCATCAACTTAGGTGCGTACATATTTGTTGCATGATTTTTTATTTGCTTTTTGATACTCATTGTTCTTCTATTTCATTTAGCCTTCTCTTGTCACTGCATCCCCTATGCGGCGTTGGACCAGCCGGTGGATGACCTATCTGACGCCCAGCCGGTTTCGACTAATAGAGACGCCTCCGTGGATTATGTCATCGGGGCCGATAGTCCGGAGGTCGTCATTGCTGACCCTGACATGTTGGCCGACGACGCTGTTATAATTGCACTAGTTGGGGCCAACACGTCAGAAGGTGGGTCGGTGGCCATCGAGACCAACACCGAGGTTCCTCCGGTAGATGGCTCTCATCAGGTAATTTTGTTTTATCTTCTCATCGCCTTCATTGTAACTTACATCGTCCTTAAATGCAGCCGATGCTGAACACCATGGGCACGTTTGCCCCCCAGGGCAGTCTTGAAGAGAAAGGTTCGTGTGAAACCAAGTGAGGTCGCATTGTGGTTTCTGTCTTTATGATGAGTGATTGACAAGGTTGAGCAATCTGGTGAAGGAGTGAGTGATGACTTGATTGCATCGATGGGATCGATGTGTGGTTATGGATGATGCCGAGGGGATCGGTGTGTGTCGCGTTTCATGTTTTCGCTTGTCTCATGTGTGCAGGGTAGAGATGCTAACCAACTGTCAACGGTGGGTGATCAAGGGTCGAGCGGGGAGCTCAATGCTAGAGGATCAAGGATGCCGGGTGAAGTTGGAGATGATCTCAGGAGTGCACGAGGAGATAGAGCAAGACATGGACGGACGGATGGTTGAGACAGTGTGACGGTCAAGTCAGCGAAAGAGAGGCTAGTGCAAGTGATCAGGCGGTTCGAGGGGATTGAGAGCGGAAGAGACTTGCTGGTGGTCGAGTTCGCAGATTGGCATCACATGTCGGCGATCGAGGAGGCTTTGTCGGTTTTTTGCTGAAAACCGTCTCATCTCTAAATGTTTTTATATTCCAATAATTAGGAGTTTATTTTCGTTTAGTAATTTAGATTAAGTGTAAACTTTTAGTATTTTTGGAATTGTCAAAATTCTGAAAATAAATTAAAAGTATAGGTTTAAGTGTTGTAATAAATTAGGTATATTCTTTGTGTATTTTTCTGGATTTTAATTCTGAAAAATATCAAAGAGTATTTTAGGTTTAATTAGTTTTAAGTATTAATTTGTAATTAAATCCTAGGGGCATTTTGGGTTTTTTTTTTGTGGGCTTGCCTATATAAAAGACCCAAAGACCTAGGGTTGGTGTGACTTTGGTGACTGTCATTTGAGGGATTTTATCTATAAAGTTTCAGAACTTTTTTGCTCTTATTTCTCCCTGCTGCCGGTTGTGTTCTTCATTGATCCTATGATTAGCCACCGACAAGAGCTTCACAGTATTTTGTATCCCAGACGCACTACAGAGCAGAGCACTGCCGGACAAAGCAAGGTACTGGGTTTGATTTTTTTATTCTGGTTTTTTGTGGGAGTCACAGTGCTGCCGGTTTTATTTCCTTGCTGGTTTTCCTTGCACAGTGCCAGGTCTAGAGTGATGCCAGAGCCGAAGCAGCCAATAATTTTCTATGTTCGGTTTTTTGAGAAAAAAAACTACTGTTCAAATGTTTTTGTTCCGATTTTTTTGGTGTCTTCACTATTCATCGCAGGCACCAGATCAGTTTTTATGTGGATCGATCTCCATGTTTTCTGAATGCCTCGTCTGCTGTGTTTGTGAACAGTAACGGCTCCAAGGGGTAGTCCAGGTGAGCCCTGGACTACCCCAAAATTTGGCTCAATACATGTTTAGATTTTTTATTTAAATATTGATTATGTTTATATTTTTTATTTAAGGGTTGATTCTAGTTGATTTATTATATCAAGGTGTATTTGGATCCAAACACCAAGACTAAAAAGAGGCTAAAAATTTTTAGCCCATTAGACCCCAAGGAAGAGCTAAAGAGAGGCTAAAATACTCATTTCCACCCATACCCCCACCATGCATGCATGCATGCATGAAAAGTAAGAGTAATAAATGAGAGATATTTCAGTCATTATACACAATAATAAATACTTTAGCTCTTTTTTAGCCCTTGGATCTAAACAGCGGTTGACTAAAATTTTAACCCTTTTTTAGTCATTTTTCTTTAGCCCCTTGGATCCAAACAGGCCCTAAGAGATATTAATGTTATATTTATCATATTTTGAAAAAATATATTATAATTTGAGTTTATAATGGTATAAAATTTTAGGATATAAAACAAGAATATTCATGAAAAAAATCCTGGCCGCCACTGTTTGTGAATTGAGTTGCATCCAGGGTGTTTCACCCGATTTCTCAGCCTAGAACAGCAAGCAGCGACTATTGCATGGGATTTTATTCCTGGCTAAAGTGTTCTCAGTTTTTCTGCGCGTGGCTTCACTGTGTGAGCGCTCAATGGAGCAGAACAGCAGGTGCATACACACGAGCAAAGTAGCACTTTGCATAATATTTTCTCTGCTTGTTTTGTCGGCTATTCCAGGCTTAGCCATTAATTTTTGTGCAGTATTTTTGCCACCGGATTTTGTTGTTCTGCCAAGGAACGTACTAACACTTGTATTAATTCTGGTTGGTTTGATTTGATGGTTGCCTGAATTATTTTTCTGCCAAGGCTATAGTTGCATCATCCAAGGTCTGTGATAAATTTAGTAGCCTGACCGCAGTCTTGTAGCTACTATTTTTATTGCTGGTTGATTTTAACGCTCAAGGCAGGCAGCGCGAGCGGTGCAGTTCTTGTTCCCTCGACCAGTACTGTGCGCTGGAGGAGTCCGAGAGGAACCAGTGCACTATGCAGGAAGATGCAAGGGCATAACTTCATCAACATATTTTTATTCTAAGCGCACAGTAACGTCTCGATTTGCGTGTACTTTCAATTAATATTCTTATTTATCATAGTGTGTTAGATTAAATTGCTACGATCTTTTAATACAATTTGATACATGCATGTTTGTTGATATTTTTATGTGATCTGAATGCATGTTATGTGGTTGTTTAAATGTCTGTCTATCGTGTGCTTTCATATCTCTATGAACTGCCTGAGATTTGTGTATGCTTGATTTAATATCTGTGAACTATGGATGTTTCCTAGCACTCGATGTTTTGCCCATCTGATCTGTGATTATTTTAATCTGTCTTGTGGGCATTGTACGGGTGTTTTTTAATTAGGACATCTGTCGTTTCAAGGCTAGATTGTTTTTTTGTGCTTGTGATCTCTCAGATTGTGCATCATTTCATATTTGATAAGAGAGTGATAGCACTTACTTTCTCTGGGATTTTTGTTGTGTTTATACATTTGCTTCCGCCCGCTCATTGAGAGGTGCGTTGGGTGTTTAGAAAAAGGCCATCAATTTGAAAAAATTATTGAGGCGCCTATTCAACCCCCCTTTAGTCGCCTATTTCGATCCCACAGTTCGCACACCCTTCTGGTGGCTATGGCAGAGGATAATACCGATGTCTCTTCTACTGACGATGCTCCGCAGTCGGCTGTCCCTGCCAGGCCTACTGACGTAAGCTTCCTTGCATTTGTTATCATGATATCATGGTCTCCTTCCTGACTTTCTTTATTTCTTTTATTCTTTTGCCCAGCCCGTTTGACGGCAGTCTTTATCTCGAGGCCGATGAAGAGGTTATGGCCGCTCCTGTGCTGGCCGCAGCTCAGCTCTCTCCGGAGGTAAAAGAGGTTCTGTCGGATCTGCTGCGTCGCTTGGAAAACCCGGTAGAAGTCTTGGTCAATGACTCGGGGCTAATACATGGTCGTCTCAAAGATATCTTGAACTTCCTTTCCCCGTATTTGGTTGACGTCATTACGATGACCGTGTACTTGATATTCCATCAGTCGGTCGTGCAGCGGGCGTTGAGGCAAATGACCGATCGCGTCAACTACGTGTCACAGTGGAAGGCGATCAAAACCCAAGACGAAGCAGTGCTGACCGAGGGCACCCTTTTGGATTGGCTCCAGGGCAAGTTGCCGGTCACTTCGCGGGAGCTGGACCTGCTTCTGGTGGAGGAGGCCAACCTGGCCATGAATCTTGATTGAGTGCGGGTGAAGATTGCCACCAAGGAAGGTGTTGCAACAATTACGTTAGTTACAAACAGGTTTTTATGAGGTGGTGTATAATGTATGGTATGAACCTCAAAGGGTCCCCATAGAGGGAGAGATGGTTTTATACTGGTTCGGACCTCTCGAGAGGGATAATAGCCCTATGTCCAGTTTATAGTGGATTTGGCATTATTTTGCCTCTACTAAGCATGTTCCTATTACAAGGGTAGAGCCTTGCTTTTATAGGCACACAGGCCAAAGGAAAAGACCCAGTTGCCCTTTACAAGCCATAGGCTTTATAAGGGTAAGAGGGGAAAAGGCTAGGCTACTGTACATATAACTTTACATACGTGGTAGATATACATCACTTCTAGAGTATGTATATGGCATACAAGCAGCTGAGGCCCCTGGTATGGCTTTTACACTATAGCGGTACTAGGATATTTCATCATCTTCTGGACCGGAGCACTTAACAAAGGGTATTGGTCGGAGCTCACAGAGGGGGCTCCAAAGAAGACTTCGTAGGGGACTCCAAAGAGGGCTCCGAAGAGTACTCTGAAGTGGCTCACGGAGAGGACTCCGAAAGGGATCCGGAGTGGGCCTGGAGTCGTCCCGGAGGCTTGGCTCCAGAGGGGGCCTGGAGGGGTCCTAGAACACTTGGCTCTAGAGGGGTCCTGGAGCGCCATACTTCGGGGGGAGCCCAGAGGCCTAGTCCTTTAGTCGAGTAATTCTTTGTTGTACTTGAGTAATCTTCGATGGAGGGGCGGAGTTTGTCTTTAGGCTTCGCTAGCCGGCGGGCTCCGAACCCGAGACCTTCAGAGGCTGATGTCATTTGACCCCTATTTTAGGGAAAACTATTTCCCCCAACAGTAGTCCCTCGCACGTAGCCCTTTGCAGCGAAGGGGTGTGTGCGCCTTGGGCCAAATGACACTGAAAAAATGATGGTTCGGGTTCGGCAAGCCTTCGGACCTTAGGGCCGAAGGCTAGCTTCGAATTGCGCAGACAATAAATGCCCATACAGAGCAGATGGGACACCCTTGGGGAGTTCAAGCTGCCCTGCAACGGTCGAAATTCGAGCCATTACAGTGTGGGGGCACGGCGGTTCACTTTGAATTCTACCCTGGCCCTAGCGGTCAGAGGCTGCGGGGGTTGGGTTCTTGGTGAAAAAGTCTTTTCCATGGGGCGTGCAATTGCTTTTTACCACCTATAAAAGGCCTTGACGTACCACGACACTGCTCACACCTTCATTTGCTTCCTTCCTGTGCTTCTAGCCACCTTTGTCTTTTGTCTCCATCTTCAGCATCGTGCGCCCTTCGCTCTAGAGCTCTTTAGCATCCTTCACGCCGAAGCCCCTCGCAAGATGCCGAAGACTTCGTTGAAGAAGGCTTCGGTCTTGGGTGGGAGCTCGAGCTCTGTCCAAGCCCAAGCGACGGCAGCGGCTGTGGTGAAGCCTTCGGTGAGGCATCTCGATCCAACAAGCCCCCGGTCATCGTCAAACAAGTTCGAGCATACATTGGAGCTGCGGGCTTCGGTCTTGATAGAGGAGTCTGTTCGGTGGATCTGCGAAGGGAAGATTTCCAAATAGATCCGTCTTCGAGTACTTGGGAAGTCAGAGAAAATCCCGAGGCCTCGGCTTGACGAAGTTGTTGTCTTCGAGGCGTTCTTTGAGGCAGGGATCGGGCTACCTGTGGTGGACATGCTGAGTGAGGTGTTAAAGTATTACAACTTCGAACTCCCTCACTTGTCTCCAAATGTAGTGACGAGGCCCATGATCTTTGAGTGGTCCATGAGAGCCGAAGGTTGCGAAGGGCGAGCAGATGTCTTCGTTGCCCTTCACGATGCCAGCTGCCAGCCGAAGCAGAGGAAGGGGCTAGATGGCGTCGAGAGGGCCTTGGCCTTCGGGAGCACCAACTTCAAGCTCCGCAAGGAATTCTTGAATGACTTCCCGGTGAGGGCAGTTAACAATAGGTGGTACTCAAGGTGGGACCAGGAGTGGTTCTACGCTTCGGTGGGCACAGACTCCCCTCTTCAGAGTACCAATGTGCTCATCTCATACCATCGCGAAGGCAAAGTGTCATCGAGCTCTGAGACACTTCAGTCAAGGATTTTGTTGCTGCGAAGGGTGGCGACGAAGATGTGCATGTGGGATTTAGCTGAAGAGTTTATCACCTTTCGGCTTAGCCCCCTCGCATGCTCCTAGCCGGAAGACTTGTTTCATGCTCTGAGCCCAGAGGGTCCGAGCAAAGTAAGCAGAGCGTCTTGGTAAGGCTTCGAGCTCTTTGGCCTTCGTACTTGTTGAAGTTTAGCTTGTGTTGACTTAGAATTTCTAATGAAGCTGCGCATGACGTACGACCTCCGGAGGAGGCCATAGTGGTGGTAGAACGTGTCGTGGGACCTCCGACACCAGACGAGAAAACCCGAAGGCTCGCCCTAGTGGGGTCTTGGGAGAGATGGAACCGAGTGTGGACCTAGCTCGGCGCCAAGGGGGTCCAGGCACTTCCGGACTTCGCTGGCTCAGCTCCTTCGGCGAGCGGTTCGAAGAGGAAGAGGGTGGATGATGATGAGCCCGATGTCGGTGGAGGCTTCGGGGGTGGCCCCTTCGAACGTGGAGCCTAGGACCAAGACAACCCAACAGAAGGACTGGGGGAGACAACTAGCCCCGTAGCATTCCAGGACATCTCTTCGAGCGAGGAGGAAGCTGGCGGAGGTAGATGCTTGGATCACACTTCTTCTTATACCTGTATGTATTGACTTGTATTTTTTCTCAGATGCTAGTGATGATGCAAGGCCTGCAGTGGCGGATGCGGAGGGTGAGGAGCCATGCTGAATAGCGTGGGCCTCATGGCTCCAGATGTGATGAGTCATTGTCAACGATAGTCAAAGAGGACTGAGAAAAGTGAAGATCTGCTGTTTCATGGGCCGCGTGTGACTCAGGTACATGGGCAGCAAGCGACTGTCGGGCAGAGGAGGCTGCGAAGTCGGGCTGGACCAATCCGGGTACATGGGCCAGGAGCAGCAGAAGACCCACTGGGCTGTTGACCAGGATTGACTCAGGTACATGGGCGGTGAGTGATTGCCGGGCGGAATCGGGCCGGCCCAATCCAGGTACCTGGTGCAAAGCCGGTGGAGGCTTTGTCAGTTTTGGCGCAAAACTGACAACCGTTGATTCTGTATCGGACTGTCCAGAAGAGAAGCCGTAGTCGCTACGAAAGCTTAGCTTCCAGATAAGTCATTTGTATCTCTAGGCCCACAGTCAGTCAGTCAAGTCTGTAAAAATTCCTAAGGGTAGTTGAGTCTTTTCCTTTATTTTAGCGTCTGTAAAAACCCTAAGGGGCTGGTGAAATATTCTAGGTCATTGGGCAGCCTATAAATAGAACCCTAATCCCTAGGGTTGGACTACCCCTTCTAGAATTCACTTTTCAATCATTTGGGTCACTTTTATTCTCTTTGTTCCCTGTTCGTTCTCGTGCGCGCCGCCAGGCTCTTTGCACATGCGATTTCTATTCCTGCTCACCCTCTGTTCCTTTTGATGCTGCGAGTTTTATTCTCAATCCATGTGATGAGGACATCACTTCACATGACACACACATGGAGCCTCCACCTACAATACTACAAGGACCAATCACACGCGCCCGTGCCCGTCGCTTGAACAATGAGGTTAATTCTTTCCTTAGCAACTATTTCAATATTTGTTTGGATGGGATGCTACTGAATACTAGTGATATTTTGTTGCTTAGGAACATGGGAGATGGAATAGAAGAGTTGGACTTGAAGACGGAGCCGCACGGATGTTTGAAGTCAAGATTTCGCTGGTTCGGACTACATCGACCACCCTGCACCAAAATGGCCATAACTTCCTCATACGAAGTCCGATTGGCGCGTTCTTTGACTTTTTGGAAAGCTGAGGAGAAGACGGATCGTTTGCCGTTGGTTTCACATCGTTTGGAGTCTCGAGCCGTTCTGTGTAACCGAAACCGTCCTGCGTGACAGAACTGGACCGTGTTGGCTCATAGTGCATGTCTGTTCGCCTTCTAGCCCACAGCCCGTGTCTGTTCGCCTTCCACAGGCTGCCCACCCTTTATAAACTCGCGTCAGCCGCCTCTAGGGTGAGGTTTTGCTTTGTTGCATCTACACTGTTGTGTTTAGATCCCGCCTCTTGCACCGGACCGATTGGCTGCTGCATTGGTGTTTGTGAAACCTCACCCTATCTTCGTTTGTCTGTGTTTTGGCATTCGATTTGTATCCTTCCTGTTCTTGCTTGTGTTCTTGGGTTCGCTTGCAGGAATTAGCCTTTGTGGTGAGGTCAATCGCGTTCTGCGTGGTTGATAACCAACGGAGACAGTGGTGTAACGATTGCGAGGTTTTGATCCGCCGGACCGGAGCCTTGGATCGCCAACGTCGAGATTCTCCACCAACCCAAGTTTATCCCTTACCTAGCGGAAGATCGGGACCAATCCCCCATCACCATGTGTGTGGTTTGCAGCAATCTGTGTGTATCTGGAGCCTTGTTGTTCGTGCATTTAATGTTTATTTCAGAGTTCACGTTTCTCTCTGTTGGCTTCTGTTCTACGGGCTGAGGAGTACTAGTTGCAAGTAGTACTAGTGTACTATAGCTACAGTGTGCTAGTCCTTCTGGCTTTACTTTTCCTGTGTAGCCTTTTTGATCGAGTAGACAGGGTCAAGTTACTTTTCTGGTTGTTTTCTGGCGAAAACCCTTCTCTCTGTTCGAAGTCCCTCAGCTCCGTGAGGCAGGCTTCGATCTGACTTCCTCGAGGCCTTCGCTTGAACTTCGATTACACGTTGTTTCCTGTGTTGCTAGTTTCGAAGTCCGTTTTCGTGCACTGTCAGCTTGACATACCTCGAACGTCTGTGCGAAGGTACTCCGACGTGAGCTCTTCGAAGTCCATACTTTGACAGGTTTCGAAGTTGGCTTCAAAGCTTGTTTTTCTGATAGACTTCACTCGACGTGAGTCCCTTCTTGTTGTCATTCTCGAAGGTCACAGTGTGTGGGTTCAGAGCTTGTCTTTCGATGTTAGTCTTCTGGTCGAAGGTCATAACTTCGTTCATCTCTCCTCGACCAAGCTAGCTTCGAAGGCGGAGTGTAGGCTTCGTTTTTGTCTTACTGTCGTGTGCGAGGCTTCGCTTATCTTTCGAAGGTTGTTTTTCTGTGTATCGCGTTCGAAGCTCTGTTCGAAGTTTGGGCTTCGATGTACACTGTACGAAGCAAGCTTCGACACTGTCATACTTCGCTTCGAAGCATACTTCGCACTTTGTCACACTTGAACTAGGCTAGCCAAAACAGACCTTCGGCACTTACGCAACATCCTTTGCCAGGCTCCGACACTTACCTCTGAAGCAGGCTTCATCCAGCGAAGCAGGCTTCGCCAAGTTCCGAACAGGAGACAGATTTGAACAGTAACTTCTCATCTCACTTTATTTATACTTAGATCATCCATTGAGAAGTTTAACCTGCCATGCATTGAATATCTTTCTTTATCTACTTAGTGGCACAACTTTGGTGTTTCTCTGTTTTTATCATCTGTTGCTTCTAGGCTAGATACCTTTAGACTTAGGCAATCTATTCATACTTTGCTGCTTAGTCTTTTGAGGTGCGTTGGGTATTGGGAGCAAGCCATTGATTCGAAAGAATTTTTAAGGCGCCCATTCACCCCCCCTCTGGTCGCTACTTTCGGTCCTACAAGTGGTATCAGAGCCTAGTTAGGGTTTTTCCATACCTTAACCGGTTCTAAACCCTAGTAGTGATCATGACTTCTCCTGGCAAGGTCCCGTCCTTGGAAGCCTATGGCTATAACTATTGGAAGATTCGCATGCGAGCCTATCTTATGAGCCAAGGCTCGGACATCTGGGACATTTGCGTTCACGATACATTTGTTATATTGCCAGTTGCTGATCATGGTACTCCTGTTATCATTGCCCAGCATCTAAGCAATAGTAAAGCCGTGAACATTCTCTTTTCTGGTTTAGGTCCCATTGAGTTTGAGTGTGTGAGCCATCTCTCCACTGCGAGAGAGATCTGGGCTACCCTCAAGGCACACCATGAGGGAACAGCCCAGGTCAAGGCTCGGCTCTATCAGACCTATCGGCGTGAGTACGAGAACTTCACACAGAAGCCGGGTGAATCTGTTGAAGCTTTGTTTGGTCGTTTTCAATCGATCATCAAGAAGGGGAAGGACAAGGATGATCCGACAGGCCTCTGCTTCATGGCTTTCGGGGACAGACCGAAGAGCCACTCACACCAGCGCCGAAGATCCCGCAAGAGCTTCTGCTCAATGGCTCTTGGGGATAAGGAAGAAAAGAGCTCCTCCGATGACTCTGACGACGACAACGAAAAGGTATCATCCTATGAACGCGAAATCGTTGATGTACTTGAAAGCAATCGTCAGGAGTTGAAATATCGGGAAAAACTGCTTAGGGGGGCCAAGAAGAGGATAGATGAGTTAGAAAGTGAGCTTGCCGTAGCCAACGGCAGAATTGAGAGTCTATCTTCTTCCCCTTTCTTGGGTGATAGCAGTGAGTGCTCGAAGTGTGAGGTGCTTCTGTGTGACTTGTCGACTTTGAAGTCCAAGTACACAGAAAGGGTTGATGAGAGGGACGCTTTGGCCACTGAGCTTGAAAGCGCTCAGCTGGAGCTGAAAGATGCTCAAGCCACTATCGTTGCACCCTGTGTTGATTGCCCATCTCATCTAGCTGCCTTAGCTAAGCTGAAATCCAAGGGCGATGAGCATTTGGGTGATTTGGAGAGGTTGAGAGCTGAGCTTGCGCAGACTAGGCTAGAGCTTGAGACATTGTCAGTTCCACCCACTGTCTGTGAGAACTGCCTGTCTCTTAGACTTGAGTTGATCAAGCTGAAAGCCGAGAAGTCTGTCCAGGTTGATAGCGAGTGTGAGACCTGCTTGTCTCAGGTGGAGGTTCTAGCTTCCTTGAGAGAGGAGCTAGATGATTCTCAGAATGAGAACTTTTACCTCCGTTCTATCCTGAGTTGGATCAGTGCCAAAGAGCCACAACTCGGCATGATGATCCAGCAGTTCAACAGGCCGGATGGGTTTGGGGTAGGTTACACCTACACCAAGGCTGACTTTGAGAGTGCCATTAGCCGGGCAGTGGAATGGAGTAAAATGACTCCTGAGCAGAGATACCCTAAGACCAACTCCACTAAGTCTTCCCAGGCTTGTCAGCCCAAGGATGGAGTGATCCATGAACCATCAAAAGCTCCACCCAAGAAACCTATCTGGGTTCCAAAGCCCAAACACCTCCACACTCCTCTAGACTCTCTTCCTGGACCATCTCAGCCCAAAAAGACAACACCTAACACCACTAAGCCCAAGAACCCCAAGCCTCAACCACATCCCAAGAAGCCCACCTACCATTGTGAGTACTATCAGAGAGACGGGCATCTTGTGGAGTTTTGCTTCAGGAGGAAGCGGGTTGAGAGAGCAGAGAGAGCTCCTGGTGATCAGGAGCAGTTCTACCAGCAGGGTGGTAGACTGCGGGTTCCTCGACGTGGGGAGAGGCTGGAGGCCAGGCCGCGTCATGTAGGTGGTGGTAGAGGAGACGGTTTTCTTGCCCGTGCTCCAGTTGGTGGTGGTCGCTCCGGCAGAGCTCCAGGCCGTTTTGGCTATGGTCCTGGATCTCGTGGCCGAGGCTTTAGGCAGAACCGAGGACCGCGCTTTGAGTCGCGTTTTGGTCCAAACTCTCATGATGATTTCTGCTTTCCGTCTTTTGAGCAGATGGCTCGACACTGGTTTAGCTCTTTTGCTAAACCTGGTGCCGGACCATTTGCTTCCACTTACAGCCACTAATTATGCAGGATCGGGGACTACAGGACGTTTGGATCATGGATTCAGGATGCTCTCGCCACATGACGGGACATCGCAGATGGTTCTCCAGTCTCACTCCCCCGAGCTCCAAAGAGTACATCACATTCGGGAACAGTGGTCAAGGGAAAGTAAGTGGCATTGGCTCAATTCGCATTTCAGACCATTTTTCTTTAAAGAACGTTGCTTTGGTTAGGAACTTGAACTTCAATTTGATTTCTGTTTCGCAACATCTTCAGGATGGTTTGGAGGTGCGTTTTAAGAAGGGCAACTCTTCTGTGGTTGATTCTAGAGGGTCTTTGATTTGCCAGATTTTACCATTTGGTAAAGTTTTTCGAATTGACTTCTCTAGTTCTTTTGGCCCTTCTCGCTGTTTGATTGCTGGATCCTCCTCTGAGCTCTGGAAGTGGCATAGGAGGTTAGGTCATTTGAGTTTTGATCTGCTAGTCAGGTTGAGCTCTATGGACCTCATCTGAGGATTGCCCAAGCTTAAGATGGAGAAGGATCTAGTTTGTCATCCCTGTCGTCATGGGAAAATGGTTGTTGCTTCTCACTCACCTGTGACTCAGGTGATGACTTCGTATCCGGGCGAGTTGTTATATTTGGACACTATTGGTCCAGCTCGGCTACGTTCAGTCAGTGGGAAGTGGTACGCACTTGTCATTGTTGACGACTTTTCTCGATTCTCGTGGGTATTCTTCTTGGAGTCTAAGGATGAAACTTTTCAGTTTGTTCATGACCTGATCTTGAAGCTGAAGAACGAGAACAATGGTCGGATGCGAGCAATTCGCTCCGACAACGGCTCTGAGTTCAAGAACTCTCAGTTCGTCAGCTTCTGTAGTGATCAAGGTCTTGACCATCAGTTTTCTGCTCCTTACACTCCCCCACAGAACGACGTTGTGGAACGAAAGAACCGCACGCTAGTCGAGATGGACAGGACGATGCTCGATGAGCACAGGACTCCTAGGCGTTTTTGGGCTGAAGCCATGAACACGGCTTGCTATCTGGCCAACCGCATTTTTCTTCGAGCTTACTTAGGTAAGACTTCGTATGAGTTGTGGTTTGGTAGACAGCCCAAGGTGAGCCACTTGCGAGCGTTTGGCTGCAAGTGCTTTGTGCTCAAGAAGGGAGGGCATTTGGACAAGTTTGAGTCTCATTGCTGGGACAGTGTTTTTCTTGGCTACGCTTTGCATTCTCGAGGCTTCCGTGTTTGGAACCTCGAATCCCAGCTGCTTGTCGAGACTTGTGAGGTTTCATTTGATGAGTCCTTGCCTTCTTTGACTCCTTCTTTTGAGCCTTCTGATGGTAAGCTCGGAGAGTCAATCTTCGAGGAAGATGAGGATACTCCAGCCGCTAATGAGGGTGGGCCTTCTGCACCCCCTGCAGAGCCCACACCTTCTGAGACTTCAACTGAGGATGAGGGCGGACCTCTGATCACTTCTTCCACTTCGATCGAGCCCCCTCAGTCGAGTCCAGAGGTGCCTGCTGCTGACTCTGGTGAGGTGACTTCAGATCACCAGGGAACCCGAGCAGTTTAGCGTGATCACCCCTCAGAGCTCATCATCGGTGATTTGACTGAGAGAACTTTGCGTTCATCTACCTCTCTTGCTGTGTTTGCTGAATCTGCTTTTGTTGCATCTTTTGAGCCCAGAGATGTTTCTCATGCTCTTTCTGATTCTAATTGGATTAATGCTATGCAAGAAGAACTTGAGAATTTTGTCCATAATCGGGTTTGGACATTAGTTGAGCCGCCACCAGGATGCAACCCCATAGGCACCAAGTGGGTGTTCAAGAACAAACAAGGTGAAGATGGGGTTGTGGTGCGCAACAAAGCTCGACTAGTTGCTCAGGGTTATTGCCAGAAGGAAGGTATTGACTTTGAAGAAACCTTCGCTCCCGTTGCCCGTCTTGAGTCCATTCGTATTCTTCTAGCTTTTGCCGTTTCGAAGGGTTTTAAGCTTTTTCAAATGGATGTCAAGAGTGCTTTTCTGAACGGGTACATAGAAGAGGAGGTTTATGTTAGGCAACCCCCTGGTTTTGAGAACCCTAAGTTTCCTCGACATGTTTTTGTAGGACCGAAAGTAGCGACCAGAGGGGGGGTGAATGGGCGCCTTAAAAAATCTTTCGAATCTATGGCCTGTTCCCAATACCCAACGCACCTCAAAAAATACTATGCAGCAGAAAGTAAACAGTAGGCCTAAGTCTAAAGGTTTCTAACCTAGAAGCAACTGATGATATACAGTGTAAAACTAAAGTGGTGCAACTAGGCAGATAAACAAGTTGTAACAGGCCTATACTTCTCAATGAAATGATCTAAGTATGTATAAAGTGAAAAGAGAAGTTACTGTCCAAAGTTGTCTCCTGTTCGGGACTTGGCGAAGCCCCCTTCGCACGTCGAGGTATGTTTCGGAGGTTGATGACGGAGTCTGTCCGAAGTGCCGAAGGTGTCACTGTCTAGGCTAGTGCGAAGAGTACTTCGGAGCGAAGTAAAAAGCAGTGCCGAAGCTTGGTTCGAAGTATGCACTTCGAAGACAGGACTTCGAACACAGCTTCGAACCAAAAGCTTCGGAGCAAGGTGGCAAAGTCGGAGCCTGCTTCGAAGTGAGGGCTTCGAAGACAAAACTTCGAACACACCTTGAACCGAGAGCTTCGAAGCACAATCTTCGAACAGAAAACTTCGAACACACAAAACAGACGGACTACCTTCGAACAAAGTAGCGAAGTCTGTCACGCGACAGAAAAGAAAGTCCGAAGCCTACACTCTATCTTCGAACAGGGAAATCTTCGGAAGGAGAATCGAAGGCTGACACTCCACAAAGAAATCCAAGCGAAGTCTATCAGAAAAGACAAACTTCGAACCCAACTTCGAAGCCTAACAAAGTGTGCACTTCGAACAGATAGATTCGGAGTATGCTAGTTCGAAGTATGCGATGCTGTCCATACAGGAGAAACTTCGAATCTAGCAACTCAGAAACAAAGACCGAAGTTCGAAGTCTAAACGAAGCCTTTAACGAGGTTCGAACGGAGACTGCCTCACGGAGTTGAGGGGCTTCGCACGGAACCGAGCTTGGCCAGACACACCAGAAAAAAGGCAAAAAGAACTGTCAGCTTCGATCAAAAGGCTGGGCAATAGAAGGTGAAAAGCTGCTACAGTACACTGTAGCTACAGCAAAGCAGTACTACTTGCAACCGCAAGAACTAGTACTCCCACCGTGAAGAACACTCCCAGCCGAAGAAGCTTCTCTTCAAGAATAAATTCAGCAGCCCGTAGGTAAGGCAATAACTCCCCAAACCGAACAAAATGCAAGCAATAAATTCACCAGGGACCAAAGCATTAAAGCATCCAAGAGATTTGAGTGAAAATAATGCAAGAACAGGGAGAGGAAGCCCCTGGCGGCGCACACAGGAGAGAGAAAACGGGAGACAAAGTGACCCAATAGGTGGATTTGATTTCAGCTCAAAAGGGTAGTCCAAACCCTAGGGATTGGGGTGCTATTTATAGGCAGCCCAACACTAGGAATATTCTACCAGCCCCTTAGGGTTTTACAGACTCAAAAATACAGAAAAAGACTCTACTGCCCTTAGGTATTTTTACAGACACAACTGACTGACTGTGGGCCTAGAGTAACAGATGACATATCCTGAAGCTACTCTTCTGGACAGTCGGATACAGAATCAACGGTTGTCAGTTTTACGCCGAAACTGACAAAGCCTCCACCAGCTTTGCACCAGGTACCCGGATTGGGCCGGCCCGACTCCGCAGCTCTCTCAGCCCGGCAATCGCTCACCGCCCGTGTACCTGAGTCAGTCCTGGTCAACAGCCCAGTGGGTCTTCTACTGCTCCTGGCCCATGCACCCGGATTGGGCCAGCCCGACTTCGCAGCCTCCTCTGCCCGACAGTCGCTCGCTGCCCGTGTACCTGAGTCACACGCGGCCCATAAAACAGCAGATCTCTTCTTCTCTTCAGTCCTCGTTGACTATCGTTGACAATGACTCATCACTTCTAGAGCCATGAGGCCCACGCTATTCAGCATGGCTCCTCAATCTCCCCCTTGATGAGTGCATTGTCAACATTCTTCTTTTCACAGCTCTTCAGCACCTGCGAACAAATGTGGAAACACGAAAACAAAAACACAAAAGAACAAAGAAGAAGAACAAAAATAAGGTAAAAGTTTAACCTTAATGACCAAAAGTCAAACAAAAGCAAGAAACGGTCATTATGGTTAACGCTCAAAATGAGTGCGATTTCAGAACAACAAGGATATCAACAGAGTAAGAACTCCCCCTTAAACTCTGATCCCAATTTCTCCCCCTTGTTGACAAGTGAACTCATCAAGCACTCAGAAAGAGACACAGACTCCCCCTGAAAAGCAACTCCCCCTCAAAATATGCAGGGAATGCAACTGGGGTGCAGGTGGAGTGTAGAGAGCATGCTTCTCAGATATGATTGACTGCAAATACAGTGTCTAACAGGTATAGCAAGAGAAATACTGTCTAGGACACATGGCATGATCAGTGCAAAAGATGATATCTAAAGAAAGTCATTTAGCACGCATTTTCCAGTTTTTGCAAACAAAAGCATCACCACATTGTCTAGTAAATAAGCAAGGTAAAGCATGAGATGCAGAAGCTAACTGATGTCTACCAAGATAAGCATTGTTCAAACCAAGGTGCTTCAGCAAACTTGTTATCCTTTTAAAATTCAGGCTTTTTCATTTTCCTTTGTCATTTGTGCCAAGGGTTATTTGCATGTCAAACCTTATGCTAACCGACCAAGTCAAGCCTAGGCCAGAACTGAGCCATCAGAAGCTTAAGACATTGGTCTCGGCATACACTATACTGTCCTAGTTCATACCAAAGTGCTATGGTAAGCAGTCCAGAACAATATAATGCGACAAAGCAAACCCACTTGGATCTTTTCAACTTAAGCATAACAAGGCATGGAATTTTCATTCATTTTTGATTTTTATCATTTTTATGGCACATTTTCATGTTAAAGCATAAAGATGTCCAAGTTGCATATCTGCATCTATGTGATGAACTAGCCACAAGGCATGTAACAGATAGCAAAGGCACTCAGCCTACACAAGCTAGTTACCAGAAGCAATGGTGATCATTTTTCAAGTTGAAAGCGTAAAAGCCATGCATATGACAGATATCAGACATATCAAGCGAACTGAAACAAAGCATGATCATTGACAAGTAATCAAAAGCATATACCAGCTAGACTAAGTAAAGCAGTTCAATCATGTAACAGAAGCAGGCTCAGAAGTGTGATATGTGAATATGTATGATATGAACACACACAAAAAAAAAGACTCAAGAAAAAGAGTAAAGAGCAAGGAAAACTGACGCAAAATATCCTAGAAAGGATACAGAACACCCAAATCCCCTCGTAAACGCTCAAATGTAGACTGATCTAGGGGTTTGGTAAAAATGTCAGCCAACTGATGATGGGTATCAACATGAATAAGGTCAATGACACCTTTCTCATATTGATCCCGCAAGAAGTGAAAGCGCACATCAATATGTTTGGTTTTTGAATGGAGACATGGGTTTTTCCCTACACTAATAGCACTCGTACTGTCGCAAAACAATGGAACCCTGGTAGGAAAGAGCAACCCAAAGTCTCGTAGAGTAGAAATCATCCAAACCATCTGTGAGCAGCAGCTGGCAGCAGCTACGTACTCGGCCTCTGTGGTCGAAAGAGCAACTCCAGATTGCTTTCGAGAAGACCAAGATACAAGGGAAGAACCAAGAAACTGGCAAGTACCGGAAGTCGACTTGCGATCCAACCGGCACCCACCAAAGTCAGCGTCCGAAAAGCCAGATAAATCAAGTGATGATGATGCTGAATAATAAAGACCAAGATCAGGCGCATAGGTGAGATACCTGAAGATGCGCTTGACAGCCTGCCGGTGAGACGCGCGTGGTGAAGACTGAAAACGCGCGCAAAGTCCCACGGCGAACTGTATGTCTGGCCTTGTCGCCGTCAAGTACAGCAGCGAACCGATCATCCCTCGAAACTCTCTTTCATTGACCTTGACACCGCTCTCGTCCTTGTCCAAACCTCCGGAGGTACCCATCGGGGTCATCTGCGGCTTCAATTCACCACCAAAGTCAAATTTCTTAAGCATGTCACGAGTATATTTACCTTGGTGGATGAAGGTGCCGTCCTTGGTCTGCTTGATCTGGAGCCCTAAAAAGTACTTAAGCTCACCCATGAGGCTCATCTCAAACTCACTGTGCATCTGCTCAGAAAACTTGGACACAAGAGAATCAGTAGTACCGCCAAAAATAATATCGTCCACATAAATCTGAGCGACTAAGAAATCTGAAGCATCTCTGAGCAGGAAAAGAGTTTTATCCACAGAACCCATCACAAAGCCCTTCCCCAACAAAAACTGCTTTAACCGGTCATACCAAGCCCTGGGGGCTTGCTTCAACCCGTATAAAGCTTTGTGCAACTTAAAAACATGTCGAGGAAACTTAGGGTTTTCAAAACCGGGGGGTTGCCTAACATAAACCTCCTCCTCTATAAACCCGTTCAGAAAAGCACTCTTAACGTCCATTTGAAAAAGCTTAAAACCCTTCGAAACGGCAAAAGCTAGAAGAATACGAATGGACTCAAGACGGGCAACAGGAGCGAAGGTTTCTTCGAAGTCAATACCTTCCTTCTGGCAATAACCCTGGGCAACTAGTCGAGCCTTGTTGCGCACCACAACCCCATCTTCACCCTGTTTGTTCTTGAATACCCACTTGGTGCCTATGGGGTTGCATCCTGGTGGCGGCTCAACTAGTGTCCAAACCCGATTGCGGACAAAATTCTCAAGCTCTTCTTGCATAGCATTAATCCAATTAGAATCAGAAAGAGCATGAGAAATGTCTCTGGGCTCAAAAGATGCAACAAATGCAGATTCAGCAAACACAGTGAGAGAGGCAGAAGAACGCAAAGTCCTCTCAGTCAAATCACCAATGATGAGCTCTGAGGGATGGTCACGCTGAACTGCTCGGGTTCCCTGGTGATCTGAAGTCACCTCACCTGAGTCAGCAGCTGGCACCTCTGGACTCGACTGAAGGGGCTCGATCGAAGTGGAAGAAGTGATCAGAGGTCCGCCTTCATCATCAGTCGAAGTCACAGAGGGTGTGGGCTCTGCGAGGGATGCAGAAGGCCCGCCCTCAACAGCGACTGGAGTATCCTCATCTTCCTCGAAGATGGACTCTCCGAGCTCATCATCACCAGAAAGCTCAAAAGAAGGAGTCAATGAAGGCAAGGACTCATCAAATGAAACCTCACACGTCTCGACAAGTAGCTGGGATTCGAGATTCCAAACACGGAAGCCTCGAGAATGCAGTGCATAACCAAGAAAAATACCATCCCAGCAACGAGACTCAAACTTGTCCAAATGCCCTCCCTTCTTGAGCACAAAGCACTTGCAGCCAAATGCTCGCAAGTGGCTCACCTTGGGCTGTCTGCCAAACTGCAACTCATATGATGTCTTACCAATGTAAGCTCGAAGAAAAATGCGGTTGGCCAGATAGCAAGCCGTGTTCATGGCTTCAGCCCAAAAACGCCTAGGAGTCCTGTGCTCATCGAGCATCGTCCTGGCCATCTCAACTAGCGTGCGGTTCTTTCGTTCCACAACGCCGTTCTGTGGGGGAGTGTAAGGAGAAGAAAACTGATGGTCCAGACCCTGATCACCACAGAAGCTGACGAACTGAGAGTTTTTGAACTCAGAGCCGTTGTCGGAGCGAATTGCTCGCATCCGTCCATTGTTCTCATTTTTCAGCTTCAAAATCAGGTCATGGACAAATTGAAAAGTTTCATCCTTAGACTCCAAAAAGAAAACCCACGAGAAACGAGAAAAGTCGTCAACAATCACAAGTGCATACCACTTCCCACCGACTGAGCGTACCCGAGCTGGACCTACAGTGTCCAAATGTAAAAGCTCGCCTGGATACGTAGTCATCACCTGAGTTACAGGTGAGTGAGAAGCGGCAACCATTTTCCCATGACGACAGGGATGACAAACTAGATCCTTCTCCATTTTAAGCTTGGGCAATCCTCGGATGAGGTCCATAGAGCTTAACCTGACTAGCAGATCAAAACTCAAATGACCTAACCTCCTATGCCACTTCCAGAGCTCAGAAGAAGATCCAGCAATCAAACAGCGAGAAGGGCCAAAAGAACTAGAGAAATCAATTCGAAAAACTTTACTGAAGGGTAAAATCTGACAAACCAAAGACCCTCTAGAATCAATCACAGAAGAATTGCCCTTCTTAAAACGCACTTCCAAACCATCTTCAAGAAGTTGCGAAACAGATATTAAATTAAAGTTCAGATTTTTAACCAAAGCAACATTCTTTAAAGAGAAGTGGTCTGAGATGCTGATTGAGCCTATGCCACTTACTTTCCCTTGACCGCTGTTCCCGAAGGTAATGTACTCTTTGGAGCTCGGGGGAATGAGACTGGAGAACCATCTGCGATGTCCCGTCATGTGGCGAGAGCATCCTGAGTCCATGATCCAAACATCCTCCAGTCCCCGGTCCTGCACAATCAATGTCTGTAAGTGGGAGCAAATGGTCCGGCACCAGGTTTAGCAAACGAGCTAAACCAGTGTCGAGCCATCTGCTCAAAAGATGGAAAGCGAAAACCATCAAAAGAGTTTGGACCAAAACGCGGCTCAAAGCGCGGTCCACGGTTCTTCCTAACCCTACGGCCACGAGGTCCAGAACCGTAGCCAACTCGGTCTGGAACTCTGCCGGAACGAACACCACCAACTGGAGCACGGGAAAGAAAGCCGTCTCCTCTACCACCACCTACACGACGCGGCCTGGCCTCCAGCCTCTCCCCACGCCGAGGAACACGCAGTCTACCACCTTGCTGGTAGAACTGCACCTGATCACTACGAGCCCTCTCTGCTATCTCGACCCGCTTCCTCCTGAAGCAAAACTCCGCAAGATGCCCGTCTCTCTGACAATACTCACAATGATAGGTAGGCTTCTTGGGATGTGGTTGAGGCTTGGGGTTCTTGGGCTTGGTAGTGTTTGGTGTGGTCTTCTTGGGCTGAGAGGGTCCAGGAAGAGAGTCAAGAGAAGTGTGGAGATTTTTGGGCTTTGGAACCCAGATAGGTTTCTTGGGTGGAGCTTTAGGTGGCTCATGAATCACTCCATCCTTGGGCTGACAAGCCTGGGAGGACTCAGTGGAGTGAGTCTTGGGATATCTCTGCTCTGGAGTCATTTTACTCCACTCCACTGCCCGGCTGAGGGCACTCTCAAAGTCAGCCTTGGTGTAGGTGTAACCTACTCCAAACCCATCCTTTCTCTTGAACTGCTGGATCATCATGCCAAGCTGTGGCTCTCTGGCACTGATCCAACTCAGGATAGACCGGAGGTAAAAGTTCTCATTCTGAGAATCAGCTAGCTCCTCTCTCAAGGAAGCTAGAAGCTCCACCTGAGACAAGCAGGTCTCACACTCACTCTCTACTTGGACAGACTTCCCGGCTTTTAGCTTAATTAACTTCATTCTAAGAGACAGGCAGTTCTCACAAACAGTGGGTGGAACTGACAGTGTCTCAAGCTCTAGCCTAGTCTGGGCAAGCTCAGCTCTCAACCTCTCTAAATCACCCAAATGTTCATCGCCCTTGGATTTCAGCTCAGCTAAGGAAGCTAGATGAGATGTACAATCAACACAGGGTGCGACGACAGTGGCTTGAGCATCTTTCAGCTCTTGCTGAGCGCTTTCAAGCTCAGTGGCCAAAGCGTCCCTCTCATCAACCCTTTCTGTGTACCTGGACTTTAGAGTCGTCAGGTCACACAGAAGCACCTCACACTTAGGGCACTCACTGCTATCACCCAAGCAAGGGGAAGAGGATAGACTTTCAATTCTTCCGTTGGCCACGGCAAGCTCACTCTCTAACTCGTCTATCCTTTTCTTAGCCCCCCTAAGCAGTTTCTCCCGATACTTCAACTCCTGACGATTGCTCTCAAGTAAATCTACAATTTCGCGCTCATAAGATGATACCTTGCTATCGTCGTCATCGGAGTCATTGGAGGAGCTCTTTTCTTCTCTATCCCCAAGAGCCATGGAGCAGAAGCTCTTGCGGGATCTTCGGCGCTGGTGTGAGCGGCCCTTTGGCTTGTCTCCGAAAGCCATGAAGCAGAGGCCCGCTGGATCATCCTTGTCCTTCCCCTTCTTGATGGTGATCTCCTCATCACTTGAGCTCGATGAAGAGGAAGAAGACGTGGATCTCTTGGAGTAGCTCTTCTCCATCTCGGCGAAGAAGGCCTTGTCGCGCTTCTTGTTCTCTCGCCGGTAGTCCTTCAGGGCCTTCTTGAAGAACCGAGTCTTCGGCTTGCCCTTGTTGAAGGAGGGGCTCTCGTGCTTGCCGGAGTCGTGGAAGCTGCTGCCGGTGCCCTTCTTGTATCCACTACGCTTGGGGCAGTCGGCGATGAAGTGTCCTGGATCACCACATTCAAAGCATCCAGATTTTGTGCCGTGTCTTTTGAACATTCTTTTATCATAGACACGACGCACCCGGTTGTTAAAAAGACACAAATCATCATCTCCCAACAACTCAAGCTGGTCCTCAGTGATAGACATCAAAGAGAACCCAGCACAGCTCACAGCAGAGGGATCAACTGAAGGTGTAGCAAGGGCCAGGGATTTTGATCCAGAGCCAGTGAGATTTGATCTCAACTGGATATCTACCTCAGTGGCCTTTAGCTTGCTAAATAACTCAGAAATGGTCAAGGTATCGTAAGAAGTACTCTCAACGATAGATGATACCTTGATCTCCCAGATCTTTGGGTCCAAGGTATGAAGAACCTTGAGCGCCTGCTCATGATCTGAGACTAACTGAGCACCCTCAGCCTTGTTGTCCCGAAGCTTGTTAATGATCGACTGAAAGCGACCAAACAAGGCTTCAACAGATTCACCCGGCTTCTGTGTGAAATTCTCATATTCACGCCGGTAGGTCTGATAGAGCCGAGCCTTGACCTGTGCTGTTCCCTCATGGTGTGCCTTGAGGGTAGCCCAGATCTCTCTCGCAGTGGAGAGATGACTCACTCGCTCAAATTCAGTGGGACCTAAACCAGAAAATAAAATGTTCACAGCCTTACTGTTGCTCAGATGCTGAGCAATGATACCAGCAGTACCTTGCTCAGTAACTGGCAGAATGACAAATGTGGTGTGAACGCAAATGTCCCATATGTCCGAACCCTGGCTCATGAGATAGGCTCGCATGCGAGTCTTCCAATAATTATAGCCATAGGCTTCCAAGGACGGGACCTTGCCAGGAGACGTCATAGTCACTACTGGGGTTTAGAACCGGTTAAGGTATGGAAAAACCCTAACCTCGCTCTGATACCACTTGTAGGACCGAAAGTAGCGACCAGAGGGGGGGGGTGAATGGGCGCCTTAAAAAATCTTTCGAATCTATGGCCTGTTCCCAATACCCAACGCACCTCAAAAATACTATGCAGCAGAAAGTAAACAGTAGGCCTAAGTCTAAAGGTTTCTAACCTAGAAGCAACTGATGATATACAGTGTAAAACTAAAGTGGTGCAACTAGGCAGATAAACAAGTTGTAACAGGCCTATACTTCTCAATGAAATGATCTAAGTATGTATAAAGTGAAAAGAGAAGTTACTGTCCAAAGTTGTCTCCTGTTCGGGACTTGGCGAAGCCCCCTTCGCACGTCGAGGTATGTTTCGGAGGTTGATGACGGAGTCTGTCCGAAGTGTCGAAGGTGTCACTGTCTAGGCTAGTGCGAAGAGTACTTCGGAGCGAAGTAAAAAGCAGTGCCGAAGCTTGGTTCGAAGTATGCACTTCGAAGACAGGACTTCGAACACAGCTTCGAACCAAAAGCTTCGGAGCAAGGTGGCAAAGTCGGAGCCTGCTTCGAAGTGAGGGCTTCGAAGACAAAACTTCGAACACACCTTGAACCGAGAGCTTCGAAGCACAATCTTCGAACAGAAAACTTCGAACACACAAAACAGACGGACTACCTTCGAACAAAGTAGCGAAGTCTGTCACGCGACAGAAAAGAAAGTCCGAAGCCTACACTCTATCTTCGAACAGGGAAAGCTTCGGAAGGAGAATCGAAGGCTGACACTCCACAAAGAAATCCAAGCGAAGTCTATCAGAAAAGACAAACTTCGAACCCAACTTCGAAGCCTAACAAAGTGTGCACTTCGAACAGATAGATTCGGAGTATGCTAGTTCGAAGTATGCGATGCTGTCCATACAGGAGAAACTTCGAATCTAGCAACTCAGAAACAAAGACCGAAGTTCGAAGTCTAAACGAAGCCTTTAACGAGGTTCGAACGGAGACTGCCTCACGGAGTTGAGGGGCTTCGCACGGAACCGAGCTTGGCCAGACACACCAGAAAAAAGGCAAAAAGAACTGTCAGCTTCGATCAAAAGGCTGGGCAATAGAAGGTGAAAAGCTGCTACAGTACACTGTAGCTACAGCAAAGCAGTACTACTTGCAACCGCAAGAACTAGTACTCCCACCGTGAAGAACACTCCCAGCCGAAGAAGCTTCTCTTCAAGAATAAATTCAGCAGCCCGTAGGTAAGGCAATAACTCCCCAAACCGAACAAAATGCAAGCAATAAATTCACCAGGGACCAAAGCATTAAAGCATCCAAGAGATTTGAGTGAAAATAATGCAAGAACAGGGAGAGGAAGCCCCTGGCGGCGCACACAGGAGAGAGAAAACGGGAGACAAAGTGACCCAATAGGTGGATTTGATTTCAGCTCAAAAGGGTAGTCCAAACCCTAGGGATTGGGGTGCTATTTATAGGCAGCCCAACACTAGGAATATTCTACCAGCCCCTTAGGGTTTTACAGACTCAAAAATACAGAAAAAGACTCTACTGCCCTTAGGTATTTTTACAGACACAACTGACTGACTGTGGGCCTAGAGTAACAGATGACATATCCTGAAGCTACTCTTCTGGACAGTCGGATACAGAATCAACGGTTGTCAGTTTTACGCCGAAACTGACAAAGCCTCCACCAGCTTTGCACCAGGTACCCGGATTGGGCCGGCCCGACTCCGCAGCTCTCTCAGCCCGGCAATCGCTCACCGCCCGTGTACCTGAGTCAGTCCTGGTCAACAGCCCAGTGGGTCTTCTACTGCTCCTGGCCCATGCACCCGGATTGGGCCAGCCCGACTTCGCAGCCTCCTCTGCCCGACAGTCGCTCGCTGCCCGTGTACCTGAGTCACACGCGGCCCATAAAACAGCAGATCTCTTCTTCTCTTCAGTCCTCGTTGACTATCGTTGACAATGACTCATCACTTCTAGAGCCATGAGGCCCACGCTATTCAGCATGGCTCCTCAGTTTTAAGTTGCAAAAAGCTTTATACGGGTTGAAGCAAGCCCCTAGGGCTTGGTATGACCGGTTGAAGCAATTTTTGTTGGGGAAAGGCTTTGTGATGGGTTCGGTGGATAAAAATCTCTTTTTGCTCAGGGTTGCTTCAGATTTCTTAGTTGCTCAGATTTACGTGGACGATATTATCTTTGGCGGTACTACTGACTCTCTTGTGTCCAAGTTTTCTGAGAAGATGCACAGCGAGTTTGAGATGAGCCTCATGTGTGAGCTCAAGTATTTCTTAGGGCTCCAGATCAAGCAGACCAAGGACGGCACCTTCATTCACCAAGGTAAGTACACTCGTGACATGTTGAAAAAATTTGACTTTAGTGGTGAGTTGAAGCCGCAGATGACCCCAATGGGCACGTCTGGAGGATTGGACAAGGACGAGAGTGGCGTCAAGGTCAACAAGAGGGAGTTTCGAGGGATGATCGGTTTGCTGCTGTACTTGACGTCAACGAGACCGGACATTCAGTTCGCCGTGGGACTTTGAATGCGTTTTCAGTCTTCACCACGCGCGTCTCATCGGCAGGCTGTCAAGCGCATCTTCAGGTATCTCACTTATGCGCCTGATCTCGGTCTTTACTATTTAGCATCATCATCTCTCGATTTATCTGGATTTTCGGATGCCGACTTTGGTGGGTGCCGGTTGGATCGCAAGTCGACTTCCGGTACTTGCCAGTTTCTTGGTTCTTCCCTTGTTTCTTGTTCTTCTGGAAAGAAATCTGGAGTTGCTCTTTCGACCACAGAGGTTGAGTATGTAGCTGCTGCTAGCTGCTGCTAATAGTTAGTTTGGATGATTTCCACATTACGAGATTTTGGGTTGTTCTTTCCTACCAGGGTTTCATTGTTTTGCGACAGCACCAGTGCTATTAGTGTAGGGAAAAACCCTTGTCTCCATTCAAAAACCAAACATATTGATGTGCGCTTTCATTTTCTGCGGGATCAATATGAGAAAGGTGTCATTAACCTTGTTCATGTTGATACCCATCATCAGTTGGTTGACATTTTCACCAAACCTCTAGATCAGTCTACCTTTGAGCGTTTACGAGGGGATTTGGGTGTTGTGTATCCTTTCTAGGATATCTTGCGTCAGTTTTCTTTCTTCTTTACTCTTTTCTTGAGTCTTTTTGTGTGTGCTCATATCTTGCATATTCACATATCACACTTTAGAGCTGCTTCTGTTATATGATTGCACTGCTTTACTTATTCTAGCTAGTACATGCTTGTGAATACTTGTCAATGATCATGCTTTGATTAAGTTCACTTGATATGTCTGATATCTGTCATATGCATGGCTTTTATGCTTTAAACTTGAAAACATGATCACCATTGCTTCTGGTAACTAGCATGTGTAGGCTGAATGTTCTTGTTATCTGTTACATGCCTTGTAGCTAGTTCCTGACTTAGATGCAAATATGCAACTTGGACATCTTTCTGCTTTAAAACATGGAAATGTGTGTTAAAAATGATGAAAAATCAAGAAAAATGAAAATTCCATGCCTTTTTATGCATAACTTAACAAGATCCAGGTGGGTTTGTTTTGTCGCATTGCATTGTTCTGGACTGCGTACCATAGCACTTTGGTATAAACTAGGACATTATAATGTATGCCAAGACCAATGTCTTAAGCTTTTGATGGTCCAGTTCTGGCCTAGGCTTGACTTGGTCGGTCAGCATAAGTTTTGACATGCAAATAACCCCTGACAAAAATGAAAAAGGAAAAAGAAAAAGCTTGAAAATTGAAATGATAACAAGTTTGCTGAAGCACTTTGTTTTAGACAATGCTTATCTTGGTAGATATCAATTAGCCTTTGCATCTTATGCTTTACCTTGCTTGTCAACTGGAAAATGTGGTGATGCTTTTGTTTTGCAAAAACTGAAAAATGCGTGCTAATGACTTTCTTTAGATATCATCTCTTGCACCGATCATGCCATGTGTCTTAGACAGTATGTCTTTTGCTATACTTGTTAGATGTTGTAATTACAGTCAATCATATCTGAGAAGCATACTTTCTACACTCCACATGCACTCAAGTTGCATTCATTGCATATTTTGAGGGGGAGTTGCATTTCTGGGGGAGTCTGTGTCTCCTTTGAGTGCTTGATGAGTTCACTTGTCAACAAGGGGGAGAAAATTTGGGATCAGAGTTTAAGGGGGAGTTTTTGTCTCGCTTGTTCTTACTCTGTTGATATCCTTGTTGTTCTAAAAATCGCACTCATTTTGAGCTTTTATGTTTTGGTTAACCATAATGACCGCTTCTTGCTTTTGTTTGGCTTTCGGTCATTAGGGTTAAACTTTTACCTTTTCTTCTTTTTCTTTGTTTCCTTGTGTTTTTGTTTTCGTGTTTCCACATGTGTTCACAGGTTCTGAAGAGCAGAAGAAGTGAAGTGTTGACAATGCACTCATCAAGGGGGAGATTGAGGAGCCATGTTGAATAGCGTGGGCCTCATGGCTCCAGATGTGATGAGTCATTGTCAACGATAGTCAAAGAGGACTGAGAAAAGTGAAGATCTGCTGTTTCATGGGCCGCGTGTGACTCAGGTACACGGGCAGCAAGCGACTGTCGGGCAGAGGAGGCTGCGAAGTCGGGCTGGCCCAATCCGGGTACATGGGGCAGGAGCAGCAGAAGACCCACTGGGCTATTGACCAGGATTGACTCAGGTACACGGGCGGAGAGTGATTGCCGGGCTGCGAGAGCTGCGGAATCGGGCCGGCCCAATCCGGGTACCTGGTGCAAAGCCGGTGGAGGCTTTGTCAGTTTCGGCGCAAAACTGACAACCGTTGATTCTGTATCGGACTGTCCAGAAGAGAAGCCGTAGTCGTTACGAAAGCTTAGCTTCCGGATAAGTCATATGTATCTCTAGGCCCACAGTCAGTCAGTCGAGTCTGTAAAAATTCCTAAGGGCAGTTGAGTCTTTTCCTTTATTTTAGCGTTTGTAAAAACCCTAAGGGGCTGGTGGAATATTCTAGGTCATTGGGCAGCCTATAAATAGGACCCCAATCCCTAGGGTTGGACTACCCCTTCTAGAATTCACTTTTCAATCATTTGGGTCACTTTTGTTCTCTTTGTTCCCTGTTCGTTCTCGTGCGCGCCGCTAGGCTCTTTGCACATGCGATTTCTATTCCTGCTCACCCTCTGTTCCTTCTGATGCTGTGAGTTTTATTCTCAATCCGTGTGTGTGGTTTGCAGCAATCTGTGTGTATCCGGAGCCTTGTTGTTCGTGCATTTAATGTTTATTTCAGAGTTCACGTTTCTCTCTGTTGGCTTCTGTTCTACGGGCTGAGAAGTACTAGTTGCAAGTAGTACTAGTGTACTATAGCTACAGTGTGCTAGTCCTTCTGGCTTTACTTTTCCTGTGTAGCCTTTTTGATCGAGTAGACAGGGTCAAATTACTTTTCTGGCTGTTTTCTAGCGAAGCCCCTTCTCTCTGTTCGAAGTCCCTCAGCTCCGTGAGGCAGGCTTCGATCTGACTTCCTTGAGGCCTTCACTTGAACTTCGATTACACGTTGTTTCCTGTGTTGCTAGTTTCGAAGTCCGTTTTCGTGCACTGTCAGCTTGACATACCTCGAACGTCTGTGCGAAGGTACTCCGACGTGAGCTCTTCGAAGTCCATACTTCGACAGGTTTCGAAGTTGGCTTTGAAGCTTGTTTTTCTGATAGACTTAGCTCGACATGAGTCCCTTCTTGCTGTCATTCTCGAAGGTCATAGTGTGTGGGTTCAGAGCTTGTCTTTCGATGTTAGTCTTCTGGTCGAAGGTCATAACTTCGTTCATCTCTCCTCGACCAAGCTAGCTTCGAAGGCAGAGTGCAGGCTTCGTTTTTGTCTTACTGTCGTGTGTGAGGCTTCGCTTATCTTTCGAAGGTTGTTTTTCTGTGTATCGTGTTCTAAGCTCTGTTCGAAGTTTGGGCTTCGAAGTACACTGTACGAAGCAAGCTTCGACACTGTCATACTTCGCTTCGAAGCATACTTCGCACTTTGTCACACTTGAACTAGGCTAGCCAAAACAGACCTTCGGCACTTGCGCAACATCCTTCGCCAGGCTCCGACACTGACCTCCGAAGTAGGCTTCGTCCAGCGAAGCAGGCTTCGTCCAGCGAAGCAGGCTTCGCCAAGTTCCGAACAGGAGACAGATTTGAACAGTAACTTCTCATCTCACTTTATTTATACTTAGATCATCCATTGAGAAGTTTAACCTGCCATGTCTTGAATATCTTTGTTTATCTACTTAGTGGCACAACTTTGGTGTTTCTCTGTTTTTGTTGGACCGGAAACGGCGACCAGAGGGGGGGTGAATGAGAGCTTTTAAAATTTCGGGCTAAAAACCAGCCTTCGGTTTCAGTTCTGTCTTCTGCGGAACAGGCTTCGAACACTACCTTCGGAGGTCTGGTTCGGAGGTGCTTTGACAGCTCCGAACACAGGCTTCGTAGGAGCAAAAGTTCGAAGCCAAGAAGACTTCGCTCCACTAACAACCCTCGAAAATCTACTCTGCTAAGTCAGTGCAGGCTCCGCACACAGGGTGCTTCGAGCAGGCTTCGCACTTCACCCTTCGCAAGAGTGGACACCCCACTGAGGACTTCGACCAAGTACTTGGCAGCAGCAACTGGAGCTGGGCTTCGTACACGAAGGTCTAAACGCACACTAATAGACTTCGCTAGGGACTTCGACACAAGAAGCAAAACGGGCTTCGATCAGGGCTTCGCTAGTAAGCAGCGAGGTCTTGCCTCCTGTTACACAGAGCGACAGCACACTGAAAAACACACTTCGCTCAAAAACAACCTTCGCCTAGACAGGTTTCGGTGCACTATAACTAGCGAGGTATGTAACGCGAGCTCAAGCAAAAAGTACAAAGAAGCAGGGCTTCGCCGCTTGAACAAGGAACACAATAAAATTGAACTCTGGATGAATACAGCGAGGTATGTGGCTACAGGAGCTCAACAGTAAATGCTCAAAGTGTTAAATGTTACCTACCGAGCCCCCATATTTATAGCCCACATTTCACCCAAAGGAATTGACTACTTTACCCCTAGGGTTTACACCAATTTTGTCTCTACAGAACAGAGGGGTACAAAAGGTAGTCTACTTTATTGGAGGCTTCTCTGTCAGCCTTTGCAGAGGGGCAGAGCAGACACTGTCAGACTTGCAGCCTTTGACCTATCTGGAGCCTCCCTTCGCACGCGAGGGGTGCGGTAGCTTCGGTGAGAAGCCTTGAGCCAGATGGCCTTCGCTTCACCGAAGTCAGTCTCCGATACAGTGACGGTTTTGAGCCAAAGCCGTCAAAGCCCTTGGGTCTTCGCACCAACATCTCCGGAGTGGACCACCACGGCTTCGCAGCTTCCACCCAGCTCGAACTCCGTCAGTCCGTGTACCGAAGCCATGTAGGCCGAAGTACCACAAGACAACCACACTTCGAAGCCCCACCTTCGGAGTACCACCCTTCGAAGTCCCTCCTTCGTCCAAGGCCTCCGCATGAAGCATTCCATGAGCCCTTCATCGCAGTGCCTCTCCCCGAGCACACTCCTCGACGAGCCTCACCCGGACCATGCCTTCGATGCGCCTCGACTTCTGAGACCTTCGTCGGGCACCTTCGAATGTCTCCCTCCGGAGCACACTTCGAACTCCTTGCCTCCGCAGAGGACTTGATCCAACCAACTCCGAAGTCACTCCCTCCGGAGTACCTTCGAAGTGCCTCGCCTCCGAGGACTTTGTCTCGGAGTACCTTCAGTCGGAGCCACACTCCACACTCTCTGCCTTCACCTGGCACGCCTCGACCCGAGGACCGACCCAGACCCCTTCGCATCCACCGTGACGGAGCTCCCCACTCCCCTGGCATCAAGCCTCCCGCTTGACCCAGGTTCACCTGCTGCGAACCTTGTCCGTCTCTCCGAAGTCCCTGCGCACCACCGACAAGCAGACAAGTGTATCCAGTACTCCGGAGACCTCTCCGGGTTAGCAACCTCCGGCACACACTCCGGTGTACCGCCCAAAGTACCGAAGCCTTCGGTACACACCCAGTCATCGTGTACTGTCGGACCCCTCCGACAAGCACACTCCGCTGCACAGCTGCAGCAACCATCCACCGAACACCCTTCGGTGAGTCCACCTCCGAACACACTTTGGAGGTACAACCTCCGAAACCCCTCCGGAGGTACCCTCCTCCGAACACCTTCGGAGGTCCAACCTCCGAACACCCTTCGGAGGTACCCTTCGAACCAGAGGGTAAAAACCTGTCAATCACTCATCACAAACACCGAAACCAACCCTTGGTTTCTCAATCTCCCCCTTGATGAGTGCATTGACAACCAACTTTAAGTCCAAGAAAATTTAAAAACTTTCAGCACACAAGTGACCATAAAAACTCAGAAAAGAGCCAAATCATGTCACTTGACAAAAGAATTTTCCTTCCCCTTTCTCAAAAGAGTAAAAGCCCCTTCGGCAAATCTCAAGATAAAAACTCCCCCTGAGTTAAGTTTTCCCCCATTGGCAACAAAGAATCTTCTCCCTTTTATGTCAAATTTTCTCCCCCGTTGGAAATTATACCCCCTTGCGGCAGAGAATGTAGCAAGTCTCTCCCCCTTGAGGAATTTCTCCCCCTTTGGCAATGCAAGCATCAAGGAGCATGTGAAAGATGCAAAGCTTCGAAATGAGCAGAATTGCAAAGACATATGAAGCAAAAATATGCCAATTTAATACCAAGTATCATGTGCTCAGCTGAAATTAACATTCTCTAAAAACATGATGAAGCATGTGATTTGATCATTTTTCAAATAAAAGCATCACCACTTAGTCAAGGGAACTAGACAAGTAAGAGCAGGGACTACGCAAAGCTAGTCAAATTCTACTCTAGACAAACACGTCCAGTTCAAATGGAGCATGAAAAGCAAACTTGATAATCAATGAATTTTGTTGTTGTTCTTTTCTTAGTGCCAGGGGTTATTTGATTGTCCACCTTATACTTTCCAATCAGGCCAAGCCTAGGCATGAAAACCATAAGAAGCTTAAGGCAATGATTTTGGCAAACACTACACTATTCCAGTTCAGACCAATGTGCAATGGAAAGCAGTCTAGAATAGAGTAGTGCGACAAACAAACCCACCTGGATCTTTTCACTTAAAGCATGCAAATCATGGAGTTTTTGATCTTAACTAAGTGAACCAATTGTTGGGCACTTTATGAATATCCATGAAAATATAGAACAATTTTTCAAGTTGCAGTTTCTAGCATCCAATGAACAGTGTCTTGCTATCAAGCAGATAAAAGATAGCTAAAGCAGTCCTGCCTAAACATGCTAGATTCAAGACTAAGCAGTGAGCACGATTTGATTTTGAAAAGGAAAACATCATGCACATGAATGTCTCAGATTGATTAAAAAGAGCTGAGCTGACATGATTTCATAGATTATAAGCAGGCATATAAGTGCAAAAGATGTAAATGCAATTTCACACATAATGAGCATATGCAATACAATTAAAAGCAGCTCCCCCTCACAAAATGCCATAAGGGTGACAAATACCAAGTTCCCCACGCAAGTAAGCAAATCGAGAAGCATCGAGGGGTTTCGTGAAAATATCGGCTAGCTGGTGTTGGGTATCAACATATTGAAGTTCAATATCACCCTTCTCATTGTGATCTCTGAGAAAATGATACCGCACATCAATGTGTTTGGTTCTTGAGTGCTGAACTGGGTTGTTTGCAATACAAATAGCGCTAGTGTTATCACAGAAAAGTGGAACACTCTTATAATCTAACCCGAAATCCCGCAAAGTGGAAACCATCCACAGAATCTGAGAGCAACAGCTAGCTGCAGCAACATATTCGGCCTCAGCCGTTGATTGTGCAACACTAGACTGTTTGCGAGAAGACCAACAAACCAGAGATGTACCCAGAAAATGACAAGTACCAGAGGTACTCTTCCTATCAATTCTACACCCAGCAAAGTCCGCATCGGAATAACCTCGAAGACATAAAGATGAAGATGCTGAATACCATATGCCAAATTCAAGGGTATGTTTGAGATACCTTAAGATGCGCTTTACCACTTGGCGGTGCGAAGCTCGTGGAGAAGCCTGAAAACGAGCGCACAGACACACAGCGAAGTGTATGTCCGGCCTCGTAGCAGTCAAGTAGAGGAGGGAGTCGATCATGCTTCGGAACTCCTTCTGATCTACGGCTTCTCCATCTTCGTCAGGGTCCAATGCTACAGATGTAGCCATTGGAGTGGCGAGGGGCTTCGCATCAGCCATATCAAACTTCTTGAGCAGGTCCTTGGTGTACTTTGTCTGGTGGACAAAAGTACCTTGTTTGCTTTGCTTGATTTGCAAACCAAGGAAAAAGGTGAGTTCACCCATCATCGACATTTCAAATTCCCTGCTCATGGTATCTGCAAACTCGACAACCAAAGCATGAGAAGAGCCACCAAAGATGATATCATCCACATAAATCTGAACTAGAAGGAAATCTTTGCCATGCTTGAGAGTAAACAAAGTTTTATCAACAGAGCCCATCAAATACCCCCGCTCAAGCAGAAAAGACTTAAGTCTGTCATACCATGCCCGAGGGGCCTGCTTGAGTCCATAAAGAGCCTTATGAAGTTTAAGGACTTTATGTGGGTACTTGGGGTTTTCAAAACCAGGGGGTTGTTTTACATAAACATCTTCGCCTATGAAGCCATTAAGAGAAGCACTTTTGACATCCATTTGATAGAGTTTGAATCCCCGGGATGTCGCAAAGGCAAGCAAAATCCTAATGGCCTCAAGGCGAGCAACAGGTGCAAAAGTTTCAGTAAAATCAATCCCTTCTAGTTGAGAAAAGCCCCGGGCTACAAGTCTAGCCTTGTTTCTAACTATAGTCCCATCCTCCCCTTGTTTGTTTTTGAAAATCCATTTTGTTCCAATGAAATGAACATTTGGTGGAGGATCAACTAAAGTCCAGACTTGGTTTCTCTCAAAATTTTCAAGCTCTTCATGCATGGCATTGATCCAACTAGAATCAGAAAGTGCATGACTAACATCTAAGGGCTCGAAAGAAGCAACAAAAGTTGAATCAATGAAATGAGCATGAGAACGTGTTACCCTTTGATCAAGCTCACCAATGATCTGCTCGGGAGGGTGCATCCTTTGAACATGATGTGGAGCCTTGCGGCGGGATGCAGTCTCCCCCTCAACTTGTGCGTTGGAGTGGTCCAAGATGACCGATGTTGAGGTAGTTGCTTCGGGACCTCGTGCCGAATTAGTCGAAGCGGGGTCAGCTTCGGGGGTCGATGTCGAGGGTAGTAGGGGTTCATCCTCGAATTCTCCGGGATCTTCTTCTTCGAATAAGGTCTGTTCTATGTCGTGTTCGTTTGCCTGTTCGAAAGCAGAACTAACAGAGGGGGTTGATTCATCAAAAGTCACATCACATGACTCGATGACTGTTAGTTTCCAAATTATAAACACGATAAGAATGACCATGAGTAGAGTAACCCAAAAAGATCCCGTCAGAAGATCGCGACTCAAATTTATCCAAATTACCACGTTTTAGGATAAAGCAGCGACAGCCAAAAACTCGAAGATGAGTAACCTTGGGCTGTCTCCCAAAACGCAGCTCATAAGATGTCAAATTTAAAATTGAGCGCAAGAATATACGGTTTGAGATGTAACATGCAGTGTTCATGGCCTCAGCCCAGAATTTTCTAGGAGTCCTATGCTCATCAAGCATCGTCCTAGCCATCTCAACCAAAGTGCGGTTCTTCCTCTCAACAACACCGTT
Organism: Zizania palustris; assembly: GCA_019279435.1. Classification (NCBI taxonomy): domain Eukaryota; kingdom Viridiplantae; phylum Streptophyta; class Magnoliopsida; order Poales; family Poaceae; genus Zizania; species Zizania palustris. Next base: position 30,643,746 of record JAAALK010000079.1, on the reverse strand, counting down.
TTGTTGAGGAACCCGCGGAGCAGAGAATTGATGTTCTATGCCATGCTCCATGCAATAGTCAACAAAGAGACTGTTTTTGAACTCGGTGCCATTATCACTTCGAATGAATTTTAATGCACTAGGGAGTTTAGTAAAATGTCTCAAAGCCAAGCTCCGAAAGTGTGAAAACACTTCATCCTTGCTGGCAAGAAAGAAGACCCAAGAGTAGCGAGAGAAATCATCGACAATAACTAATACATACCACTTGCCGCCTAAAGAACTAACCCGAGAAGGACCTACAGTGTCCATGTGGAGAAGTTCTCCGGGTTGTTCAGTCATCACTGTGGTGACTGGCGAATGCGAAGCGGCAATCATTTTTCCATGTCGACATGGAGCGCAAACTAAATTCTTCTCAAACTTGAGCTTGGGCAATCCTCGGATCAGGCCTAGGGCGCTCAGACGAGCGAGCAACTCAAAGCTCATATGCCCTAGTCTCCTATGCCACTTCCAAAGCTCAGAAGTCAAATGTGCAATAAGACAATGAGAAGAACCAGACGACTCTGAAAAATCAGCTCCAAAAACTCTCCCAACTCTAAAGATCTTACACACCACAATGCCATCAGAATTGAGCACTTGCGAAGTATCGCGATGGAATCGCACTTCGAAGCCCTCATCAAGCAACTGAGATACAGATAGCAAATTGTATCCCAGGTTTTCAACCAAAGCAACATCTTTGAGAGTGAAATTCGAGTTAATTCTTACCACACCTTTACCTTTCACTCTACTCCTTCGATTGTTTCCGAAGGTGATATGTTCCCTTTGCTTGGTTGTGGTGAGGCTGGAGAACCAAGCTGCATCTCCGGTCATGTGGCGCGAACAACCGGAGTCCATGATCCACGTGCCCTCCAAGCCTCGATCTGTCGCCTACACATGATAAGAATATCTCGATCGCTCAGTGCTGGGGTGAGTGAAATAATGACGCGGCATCCAGCACTGAGTGACACGAGTAGTAGGCACAGTAAAAGTAGACGGTCTACGCACAGGAAAATCGAAATGATGCAAAGTGCGAGGTCTACCTACATGCTGTGACCGAACAACATGTCGAGGTCTCCTACTCTGATGAGGTACAAAGCTACTCGCCCAAGGTCTACCACCATATGGAACATGGTGAACACCTCGAGGAGCAAAACCTCTCCGAGAAGCGCGAGGAGCCTCGAAAACAGGACGAGAGTAGAACACAGACTCATGCATACCTAAAGATGGGTAATGCATGTCCTGGTAACTCATCGCCTGAGAGCGTCGCTCATCCTTGATGCGACGAAAACAGAACCCAACCAAATGACCCGCCCGCTGACAGTAGGAATAGTGAAAAACTCTCCTGGGGGCACTCTCATGGGTCACAGGAGCAACTCTCACAGGCTCCTTGGGTTTTCTCTGAGTGGTTTTCTTGGGAGGATTTTTCTTGACAGGAGGTGTGGTTTTCTTTGGTGGATGGGTAGGCTTTTTGGCTGATGGGGTGTCTAACAGAGCTCTTTCTTTCTCTAAGGTAGTGGGAGAGGTAAAAACAGTTTTGGTCTTACTGTCTAAAGGAATCCTCTCAAAACCCAAACCTAGAGCTACCCCTGCTCTGTCAGCACACAACTTGGTCTTGGCCAAGAGCAAATCCATCCTACCCTTTCCCTCAGTGCATTTATTAACCACGGAAAGGAGGTACTCATTTTCAGACATGAGGTTTTCAGCTCGCTCTCTAACAGTTCCCAGCTGGTCCTTAAGGGTAATGCAAGTGTCACAAACAGGTTGCACATCCTTAGAACTACCGGCCCTCTCCAGTCTAGCCTCCAAATCATGAACATGTTTATCACGTAAACTAATGCTCTCGCGCAATAATGAACAGTTCATGCAATCAATAATATCATGAGGTCTAGAATCCACCTCCAAAAGCTGCTTCTGTGCAGTCTCAAGCTCAGAAAGAGTTTGAGCATGGACAGAACGCAACTGAGCAAGCTCACCCATGACAGTGGTACAAGAATCACATTCAGCATCATTAACTTTATACTTAAGCATGGCATAATCAGTAGAAACAGTTTCTAGCCTAAGTCTAAGGTCTTTTCTTTCTCTAGCGGCTTGCACAAGCAATCTATCCTGACCAAGAACTACTTCATTCAGCTCATCTAGTTTAATCAATAGCTGGTCAGATGATAGAGTTACCTCAGATGAGTCAAGCTCATCGCCGCTGTGATTGCTGTCGGCCATGAAGCAAAGGCCGGTGAAATCTCGTCCCTTCTTGTCCTTCTTGTCCTCCTTCCTTGGGGACTCCTCCTCCTCAGAGCTCGACTCCTCAGTAGAGGAAGTGTCGATGTCACTGAGAGCAGCAACAAAAGCTCTGGAAGCGGCCTTGGCTACTTTCTTAGCCATCTTGCCGCGCTTGCCCTTCACAAAGGGTTTCCTATCCTTCTTGTGGTATTTAGGGCGCTCACTCTCATCTCTCTTTTTGAGATTTGGGCAATTAGCCTTGATGTGAGAAGTGTCACCGCATTCAAAACAACCACTAAAACCACTTCTCCTCTGATCCCGTCTCTCATGATGAAAACGGGTGAACCTCTGGGCAATGAGAGCAAGCTCATCATCATCTAGAGTATCCACCTGCTCCTTTGTGACGGAGACCAGGGAGGACAAAGAAAAACCATCTGCAAGAACACAAGTACCAGATGTGCCTGGTTCTGCAGCGGTGCCACGACTAGTGCTAGAAACCAATGCCAATGGCTGTGGCAAAGAGCTTCTGTGCACTGCAAGAGATGCCTTGGCAATCTCTGTGGACTTCAGCTTGCTGAAGAGCTCATCACAGGTCAAAGTGTCATAACCTGCAGACTCCTCAATGCTGGATATCTTCACTTCCCATATGCTACGGTCAAGAGCATAGAGAAGCTTGATAGCTCTATCATGATCATTGTAAGCAAGCGTCCCGTTGGATCGCAAGTTACTCACTATCGCATCAAAGCGATAAAACATGGCATCTATAGATTCACCAGGTGCCTGCACAAACAGCTGGTACTGTTGGTTGTATGTGCTTTGGCGCCTGGCCTTGATCTGAGTAGAGCCCTCATGAAAAACAGTGAGTGTTGTCCAGATTTCCCTAGCTGTCCTAAGGTGCTGCACCCTATCAAACTCACTTCTACTCAAACCGATGAACAGTATATTTCTTGCCTTGGAGTTGGCATTATACTGATCCTTCTCAGTCTGAGAGGTGCGAGTCTCAGGGATGGAGTATTGTGAGTCCACAATCTCCCAAATTGCATTTCCTTGGCTTAACAAGTAAGCCTCCATGCGCACCTTCCAGTATGCAAAATCTGTCCCATCGAACAGAGGAATTTTACTGCCTCTATCCATGTCGCCAACAGATCACAAAACCAGTTAAGGTCAACTAGTGATCTTAACCTGGCTCTGATACCAATTGTTGGACCAGAAACGACGACCAGAGGGGGGGTGAATGGGAGCTTTTAAAATTTTGGGCTAAAAACCAGCCTTCGGTTTCAGTTCTGTCTTCTGCGGAACAGGCTTCGAACACTACCTTCAGAGGTCTGGTTCAGAGGTGCTTTGACAGCTCCGAACACAGGATTCGCAGGAGCAAAAGTTCGAAGCCAAGAAGACTTCGCTCCACTAACAACCCTCGAAAATCTACTCTGCTAAGTCAGTGCAGGCTCCGCACACAGGGTGCTTCGAGCAGGCTTCGCACTTCACCCTTCGCAAGAGTGGACACCCCACTGAGGACTTCGACCAAGTACTTGGCAGCAGCAACTGGAGCTGGGCTTCGTACATGAAGGTCTAAACGCACACTAATAGACTTCGCTAGGGACTTCGACACAAGAAGCAAAACGGGCTTCGATCAGGGCTTCGCTAGTAAGCAGCGAGGTCTTGCCTCCTGTTACACAGAGCGACAGCACACTGAAAAACACACTTCGCTCAAAAACAACCTTCGCCTAGACAGGTTTCGGTGCACTATAACTAGCGAGGTATGTAACGCGAGCTCAAGCAAAAAGTACAAAGAAGCAGGGCTTCGCCGCTTGAACAAGGAACACAATAAAATTGAACTCTGGATGAATACAGTGAGGTATGTGGCTACAGGAGCTCAACAGTAAATGCTCAAAGTGTTAAATGTTACCTACCGAGCCCCCATATTTATAGCCCACAGTTCACCCAAAGGAATTGACTACTTTACCCCTAGGGTTTACACCAATTTTGTCTCTACAGAACAGAGGGGTACAAAAGGTAGTCTACTTTATTGGAGGCTTCTCTGTCAGCCTTTGCAGAGGGGCAGAGCAGACACTGTCAGACTTGCAGCCTTTGACCTTTCTGGAGCCTCCCTTCGCACGGGAGGGGTGCGGTAGCTTCGGTCAGAAGCCTTGAGCCAGATGGCCTTCGCTTCACCGAAGTCAGTCTCCGATACAGTGACGGTTTTGAGCCGAAGCCGTCAAAGCCCTTGGGTCTTCGCACCAACATCTTCGGAGTGGACCACCACGGCTTCGCAGCTTCCGCCCAGCTCGAACTCCGTCAGTCCGTGTACCGAAGCCATGCAGGCCGAAGTACCACAAGACAACCACACTCTGAAGCCCCACCTTCGGAGTACCACCCTTCGAAGTCCCTCCTTCGTCCAAGGCCTCCGCATGAAGCATTCCATGAGCCCTTCGTCGCAGTGCCTCTCCCCGAGCACACTCCTCGACGAGCCTCACCCGGACCATGCCTTTGATGCGCCTCGACTTCTGAGACCTTCGTCGGGTACCTTCGAATGTCTCCCTCCGGAGCACACTTCGAACTCCTTGCCTCCGCAGAGGACTTGATCCAACCAACTCCGAAGTCACTCCCTCCGGAGTACCTTCGAAGTGCCTCGCCTCCGAGGACTTTGTCTCGGAGTACCTTCAGTCGGAGCCACACTCCGCACTCTCTGCCTTCACCTGGCACGCCTCGACCCGAGGACCGACCCAGACCCCTTCGCATCCAACGTGACGGAGCTCCCCGCTCCCCTGGCATCAAGCCTCCCGCTTGACCCAGGTTCACCTGCTGCGAACCTTGTCCGTCTCCTCCGAAGTCCCTGCGCACCACCGACAAGCAGACAAGTGTATCCAGTACTCCGGAGACCTCTCCGGGTTAGCAACCTCCGGCACACACTCCGGTGTACTGAGGAGCCATGCTGAATAGCGTGGGCCTCATGGCTCCAGATGTGATGAGTCATTGTCAACGATAGTCAAAGAGGACTGAAGAAGAGAGGATATCTGCTGTTTCATGGGCCTCGTGTGACTCAGGTACACGGGCAGCGAGCGACTGTCGGGCAGAGGAGGCTGCGAAGTCGGGCTGGCCCAATCCGGGTGCATGGGCCAGAAGCAGTAGAAGACCCACTGGGCTGTTGACCAGGACTGACTCAGGTACACGGGCGTTGAGTGATTGCCGGGCTGAGAGAGCTGCGGAGTCAGGCCGGCCCAATCCGGGTACCTGGTGCAAAGCCGGTGGAGGCTTTGTCAGTTTCGGCGCAAAACTGACAACCGTCGATCTTGTATCCGACTGTCCAGAAGAGAAGCCGTAGTCGCTACGAAAGCTGAGCTTCCGGATAAGTCATCTGTAACTCTAGGCCCACAGTCAGTCAGTCTTGTCTGTAAAAATTCCTAAGGGCAGTAGAGTCTTTTCATTTATTATTGCGTCTGTAAAAACCCTAAGGGGCTGGTAGAATATTCCTAGTGTTGGGCTGCCTATAAATAGGACCCCAATCCCTAGGGTTTGGACTACCCTTTTGGCTGAAATCAAATCCACTCTATTAGGTCACTTTTTTGTCTCTTGCCTTGCCTCTCTCTTCTCTTGCTCCTTGCTTGCGCCGCCAGGAAGTTTTTGCTCCTGTGTTTAATGCCTTGCATTTAATGTTGTAGTAAAGGCCCTATTTTGTTGTGTGTAGCATCTGCAATGGTTTTAATGGCTACATTTCATTTGCATAGCAAGTTTTCCCATGATTTTTGAGTCTTTGGAAGCTTCGGCTGGGTGTGTTCTTCACGAGAGCTCATCCTTCATCAAGGGCAAGCCAAAGACCAGATTCTTCAGAAAAGCCCTGAAGGACTACCGGCGAGAAAACAAGAAGCATGACAAGGCCTTCTTCGCCGAGATGGAGAAAAGCTACTCCAAGCGGTCCACGTCTTCTTCCTCTTCATCGAGCTCAAGTGATGAGGAGATCGCCATCAAGAAGGGGAAGGACAAGGACGATCTGGCGGGCCTCTGCTTCATGGCCTTCGGAGACAAGCCGAAGAGCCGCTCACACCAGCGCCGAAGATCCCGCAAGAGCTTCTGCTCAATGGCTCTTGGGGATAGGGAAGAAAAGAGCTCCTTCGACAACTCCGACGACGACGACAACAAGGTATCATCTTATGAGCGAGAAATTGTTGATTTACTTGAGAGCAATCGTCAGGAGTTAAAGTATCGGGAGAAACTGCTTAGGGTGGCCAAGAAAAGGATAGACGAGTTAGAAAGTGAGCTTGCCGTAGCCAACGGCAGAATTGAGAGTCTATCTTCTTCCCCTTGCTTGGGTGATAGCAGTGAGTGCCCGAACTGTGAGGTGCTTCTGTGTGACCTGTCGACTCTGAAGTCCAGGTACACAGAAAGGGTTGATGAGAGGGACGCTTTGGCCACTGAGCTTGAAAGCGCTCAGCTGGAGCTGAAAGATGCTCAAGCCACTGTCGTCGCACCCTGTGTTGATTGCCCATCTCATCTAGCTGCCTTAGCTGAGCTGAAATCCAAGGGCGATGAGCATTTGGGTGATTTAGAGAGGTTGAGAGCTGAGCTTGCCCAGACTAGGCTAGAGCTTGAGACACTGTCAGTTCCACCCACTGTCTGTGAGAACTGCCTGTCTCTTAGAATGGAGTTGATTAAGCTTAAAGCCGAAAAGTCTGTCCAAGTAGAGAGTGAGTGTGAGACCTGCTTGTCTCAGGTGAAGGTTCTAGCTTCCTTGAGAGAGGAGCTAGCTGATTCTCAGAATGAGAACTTTTACCTCCGTTCTATCCTGAGCTGGATCAGTGCCAGAGAGCCACAGCTTGGCATGATGATCCAGCAGTTCAAGAGGCAGGATGGGTTTGGGGTAGGTTACACCTACACCAAGGCTGACTTTGAGAGTGCCATTAGCCGGGCAGTGGAGTGGAGTAAAATGACTCCAGAGCAAAGGTATCCCAAGACTCACTCCACTGAGTCTTCCCAGGCTTGTCAGCCCAAGGATGGAGTGATCCATGAACCATCTAAAGCTCCACCCAAGAAACCTATCTGGGTTCCAAAGCCCAAAAATCTCCACACTTCTCTTGACTCTCTTCCTGGACCCTCTCAACCCAAGAAGACAGCACCAAACACCACTAAGCCCAAACAACCCAAGCCTCAACCACATCCCAAGAAGCCCACCTATCATTGTGAGTACTGTCAGAGAGACGGGCATCTTGCAGAGTTCTGCTTCAGGAGGAAGCGGGTTGAGAGAGCAGAGAGGGCTCGTAGTGATCAGGAGCAGTTCTACTAGCAGGGTGGTAGACTGCGTATTCCTCGGCGCGGGGAGAGGCTGGAGGCCAGGCCGCGTCGTGTAGGTGGTGGTAGAGGAGACGGCTTTCTTGCCCGTGCTCCAGTTGGTGGTGTCCATTCCGGCAGATTTCCAAACCGTGTTGGCTACGGTTCTGGGCCTCGTGGCTGCAGGGTTAGGCAGAACCAAGGACCGCGCTTTGAGCCGCGTTTTGGTCCAAACTCTTCTGATGGTTTTCGCTTTCCATCTTTTGAGCAGATGGCTCGACACTGGTTTAGCTCTTTTGCTAAACCTGGTGCCGGACCATTTGCTCCCACTTACAGACACTGATTGTGCAGGACCGGGGACTGGAGGATGTTTGGATCATGGACTCAGGATGCTCTCGCCACATGACGGGACATCGCAGATAATTCTCCAGTCTCACTCCCCCGAGCTCCAAAGAATACATCACGTTCGGGAACAGCGGTCAAGGGAAAGTAAGTGGCATAGGCTCTATTCGCATTTCAGATCATTTCTCTTTAAAGAATGTTGCTTTGGTTAAAAATTTGAACTTCAACTTGATTTCTGTTTCGCAACTTCTTGAGGATGGTTTGGAAGTGCGTTTTAAGAAGGGCAATTCTTCTGTGGTTGATTCTAGAGGGTCTTTGATTTGCCAGATTTTACCTTTCGGTAAAGTTTTTTGAATTGACTTCTCTAGTTCTTTTGGCCCTTCTCGCTGTTTGATTGCTGGATCTTCTTCTGAGCTCTGGAAGTGGCATAGGAGGTTAGGTCACTTGAGTTTTGATCTTCTAGTCAGGTTAAGCTCTATGGACCTCATCCGAGGATTGCCCAAGCTTAAGATGGAGAAGGATCTAGTTTGTCATCCCTGTCGTCATGGGAAAATGGTTGCCGCTTCTCACTCACCTGTGACTCAGGTGATGACTTCGTATCCGGGCGAGCTTTTACATTTGGACACTGTAGGTCCTGCTCGGGTACGTTCAGTCGGTAGGAAATGGTATGCACTTGTGATTGTTGACGACTTTTCTCGATTCTCGTGGGTTTTCTTTTTGGAGTCTAAGGATGAAACGTTTCAGTTTGTTCATGACCTAATTTTGAAGCTGAAGAATGAGAACAATGGTCGGATGCGAGCAATTCGCTCCGACAACGGCTCTGAGTTCAAGAACTCTCAGTTCATCAGCTTCTGTAGTGATCAGGGTTTGGACCATCAGTTTTCTTCTCCTTACACTCCCCCACAGAACGGCGTTGTGGAACGAAAGAACCGCACGCTAGTCGAGATGGCCAGGACGATGCTCGATGAGCATAGGACTCCTAGGCGTTTTTGGGCTGAAGCCATGAACACGGCTTGCTATCTGGCCAACCGCATCTTTCTTAGAGCTTACCTTGGTAAGACATCATATGAATTGCGATTTGGCAGACAGCCCAAGGTGAGCCACTTGCGAGCGTTTGGCTGCAAGTGCTTTGTGCTCAAGAAGGGAGGGCACTTGGACAAGTTTGAGTCTCGTTGCTGGGATGGTGTTTTTCTTGGCTACGCTTTGCATTCTCGAGGTTTTCGTGTTTGGAACCTCGAATCCCAGCTGCTTGTCGAGACTTGTGAGGTTTCATTTGATGAGTCCTTGCCTTCTTTGACTCCTTCTTTTGAGCTTTCTGGTGATGATGAGCTCGGAGAGTCCATCTTCGAGGAAGATGAGGATACTCCAGCTGCTGATGAGGGTGGGCCTTCTGCATCCCCCGCAGAGCCCACACCTTCTGAGACTTCGACTGAGGATGAGGGCGGACCTCTGATCACTTCTTCCACTACGATCGAGCCCCCTCAGTCGAGTCCAGAGGTGCCAGCTGCTGACTCCGGTGAGGTGACTTCGGATCACCAGGGAACCCGAGCAGTTCAGCGTGATCACCCCTCAGAGCTCATCATTGGTGATTTGTCTGAGAGAACTTTGCGTTCTTCTGCCTCTCTTGCTGTGTTTGCTGAATCTGCTTTTGTTGCATCTTTTGAGCCCAGAGATGTTTCTCATGCTCTTTCTGACTCTAACTGGATTAACGCTATGCAAGAAGAGCTTGAGAATTTTGTCCGCAATCGGGTTTGGACACTAGTTGAGCCGCCACCTGGATGCAACCCCATAGGCACCAAGTGGGTGTTCAAGAACAAACAAGGTGAAGATGGGGTTGTGGTGCGCAACAAGGCTCGACTAGTTGCCCAGGGTTATTGCCAGAAGGAAGGTATTGACTTTGAAGAAACCTTCGCCCCTATTGCCCGTCTTGAGTCCATTCGCATTCTTCTAGCTTTTGCCGCTTCGAAGGGTTTTAAGCTTTTTCAAATGGACGTTAAAAGTGCTTTTCTGAACGGGTTCATAGAGGAGGAAGTTTATGTTAGGCAACCCCCTGGTTTTGAGAACCCTAAGTTTCCTCGACATGTTTTTAAGTTGCACAAAGCTTTATACGGGTTGAAGCAAGCCCCCAGGGCTTGGTATGACCGGTTGAAGCAATTTTTGTTGGGGAAGGGCTTTGTGATGGGTTCTGTGGACAAAACTCTTTTCTTGCTCAGAGATGCTTCATATTTTTTAGTTGCTCAGATTTACGTGGACGATATTATTTTTGGCGGTACTACTGATTCTCTTGTGTCCAAGTTCTCTGAGCAGATGCACAGTTAGTTTGAGATGAGCCTCATGGGTGAGCTCAAGTACTTCTTAGGGCTCCAGATCAAGCAGACCAAGGACGGCACCTTCATCCACCAAGGTAAGTACACTCGTGATATGTTAAAGAAATTTGACTTTGGTGGTGAATTGAAGCCGCAGATGACCCCGATGGGCAATTCTGGGGGTCTGGACAAGGATGAGAGCGGTGTCAAGGTCAATGAAAGGGAGTTTCGAGGGATGATCGGTTCGCTACTGTACTTGACGGCGACCAGACCAGACATTCAGTTCGCCGTGGGACTGTGCGCGCGCTTCCAGTCTTCACCACGCGCGTCTCACCGGCAAGCTGTCAAGCGTATCTTCAGGTATCTTACATATGTGCCTGATCTTGGTCTTTATTATTCAGCATCATCATCTCTTGATTTATCTGGCTTTTCGGACGCTGACTTTGGTGGGTGCCGGTTGGATCGCAAGTCGACTTCCGGTACTTGCCAGTTTCTTGGTTCTTCCCTTGTATCTTGGTCTTCTCGAAAGCAATCTGGAGTTGCTCTTTCGACCACAGAGGCTGAGTACATAGCTGACATTTTCACCAAACCCCTAGATCAGTCAACATTTGACAGTTTACGAGGGGATTTGGGTGTTGTATATCCTTTCTAGGATATTTTGCGTCAGTTTTCTTTCTTCTTTACTCTTTTCTTGAGTCTTTTTGTGTGTGTTCATATCATACATATTCACATATCACACATTTGAGCCTGCTTCTGTTATATGATTGAACTGCTTTACTTAGTCTAGCTGGTACATGCTTTTGATTACTTGTCAATGATCATGCTTTGGTTCAGTTCACTTGATATATCTGATATCTGTCATATGCATGGCTTTTATGCTTTAAACCTGAAAATGATCACCATTGCTTCTGGTAACTAGCATGCGTAGGCTGAGTGTTTTTGCTATCTGTTACATGCCTTATAGCTAGTTCATCACATAGATGCAGATATGCAACTTGGACATCTTTATGCTTTAACATGGAAAATGAGCTATAAAAATGATAAAAATCAAAAATGAATGAAAATTCCATGCCTTTTTATGCTTGAGTTGAAAAGATCCAAGTGGGTTTGCTTTGTCGCATTGCATTGTTCTGGACTGCTTACCATAGCACTTTGGTATGAACTAGGACAGTGTAGTGTATGCCAAGATCAATGTCTTAAGCTTCTGATGGTCCAGTTCTGGCCTAGGATTGACTTGGTCGGTTAGCATAAGGTTTGACATGCAAATAACCCTTGGTAGAAATGAAAAAGGAAAATTGAAAAAGCCTGAACTTTTAAAAGATAACAAGTTCGCTGAAGCACGTTTGTTTTGGATTGCTTATCTTGGTAGATATCAGTTAGCTTCTGCATCTCATGCTTTACCTGCTTGTTAACTAGAAAATGTGGTGATGCCTTTGTTTGCCTAAACTGAAAAATGCGTGCTACTGACTTTCTTTAGATATCATGGGCCGCGTGTGACTCAGGTACACGGGCAGCGAGCGACTGTCGGGCAAAGGAGGCTGCGAAGTCGGGCTGGCCCAATCCGGGTGCATGGGCCAGAAGTAGTAGAAGACCCACTGGGCTGTTGACCAGGACTGACTCAGGTACACGGGCGGTGAGTGATTGCCGGGCTGAGAGAGCTGCGGAGTCAGGTCGGCCCAATCCGGGTACCTGGTGCAAAGCCGGTGGAGGCTTTGTCAGTTTCGGCGCAAAACTGACAACCGTCGATCTTGTATCCGACTGTCCAGAAGAGAAGCCGTAGTCGCTACGAAAGCTGAGCTTCCGGATAAGTCATATGTAACTCTAGGCCCACAGTTAGTCAGTCGTGTCTGTAAAAATTCCTAAGGGCAGTAGAGTCTTTTCATTTATTATTGCGTCTGTAAAAACCCTAAGGGACTGGTAGAATATTCCTAGTGTTGGGCTGCCTATAAATAGGACCCCAATCCCTAGGGTTTGGACTACCCTTTTGGCTGAAATCAAATCCACTCTATTGGGTCACTTTTTTGTCTCTTGCCTTGCCTCTCTCTTCTCTTGCTCCTTGCTTGCGCCGCCAGGAAGTTTTTGCTCCTGTGTTTAATGCCTTGCATTTAATGTTGCAGTAAAGGCCCTATTTTGTTGTGTGCAGCATCTGCAATGGTTTTAATGGCAACATTTCATTTGCATAGCAAGTTTTCCCATGATTTTTGAGGCTTTGGAAGCTTCGGCTGGGTGTGTTCTTCACGCTAGTAGTACTAGTTCTTGCTGTTGCAAGTAGTACTGCTTTACTACAGCTACAGTGCTCTGTGCAGCTTTTTACCTTCTACTGCACAGCTTTTTGATCGAAGCTGACAGGCTCTATCACCTTTTCTGGCTGTGTTTCTGGCGAAGCCCTTCTCTGTTCGAAGCCCCTCAGCTCCGTGAGGTAGGCTTCGATCTATCATCTTCGAAGGCTTCGTTTGATCTTCTATCTTCGGTTTGCGTCCTGTGTTGCTAAGCTTCGAAGTATTTTTTGAACGGACAGCATCGCATACTTCGATCGACAGTGCGAAGGGGCTTCGGCTCTAGCTGTTCGAAGTCCATACCTCGATAGATTTCGAAGTTGGGTTCGAAGCTTGTAGTTCCGCTAGGCCTCGCACTGACTTTTGTGTGGCGTATCACCCTTCGCTTCTCTTTTCGAAGCTTGCTCTTTTCGGAGGTAGAGTATAGGAATCGGGCTTGGTTTTCAGTCGTGTGACAGGCTTTGCTTCTTTGTTCGAAGGTTGTCCGTTTGTGTGTTGTGTTCGAAGCTTTCTGTTCGAAGATCTTGCTTCGAAGCATTCGGTTCGGAGGTGTGTTCGAAGTTTTGTCTTCGAAGTGCACACTTCGAAGCAGGCTCTGACTCTGTCACTTCGGTCCAAAGCTTACTTTGCTCCCTACTCCTTCGAACTAGGTTAGACCGAAATACCTTCGGCATCTCGGACAAGCTTCGCAACTAACCTCCGAAGCAGGCTTCGTCACCATCTCCAAAGCAGACCTCGACGGGCAAAGCAGGCTTCGTCAAGTTCCGAACAGGAGACAAATTTGGACAGTAACTTCTCATTTCACCCTACATATACTTAGATTATTTCTTTGGGTAGTTTAGGCCTGTTACACCGTGTTCATCTGCCTAGTTGCACTACTTTAATAGTTCTCTATTTATCATCAGTTGCTTCTAGGTTATTCTAGGTTAGATACCTTTAGACTTAGGCCTTCTGTTTATTTTCTGCTGCGTAGTCTTTTGAGGTGTGTTGGGTATTGGGAACAGGCCATTGATTCGAAAGAATTTTTAAGGCGCCCATTCACCCCCCTCTGGTCGCTACTTTCGGTCCTACAAGTGGTATCAGAGCATGGTTAGGGTTTTTCCATACCTTAACCGGTTCTAAACCCTAGTAGTGACCATGATGTCCCGTGGCAAGGTCCCGTCCTTGGAGGCCTATGACTATAATTATTGGAAGACTCGCATGAGAGCCTATCTTATGAGCCAGGGTTCGGACATTTGGGATATTTGCGTCCACACCACATTTGTCATATTGCCAGTTACTGAGCAGGGTACTGCTGGTATCATTGCTCAGCATCTGAGCAACAGTAAGGCTGTGAACATTTTGTTTTCTGGTTTAGGTCCCACTGAGTTTGAGCGTGTGAGTCATCTCTCCACTGCAAGAGAGATCTGGGCTACCCTCAAGGCACACCATGAGGGAACAGCACAGGTCAAGGCTCGGCTCTATCAGACCTACCGGCGTGAATATGAGAATTTCACACAGAAGCCGGGTGAATCTGTTGAGGCTTTGTTTGGTCGTTTTCAGTCGATCATTAACAAGCTTCGGGACAACAAGGCTGAGGGTGCTCAGTTAGTCTCAGATCACGAGCAGGCGCTCAAGGTTCTCCATACCTTGGACCCAAAGATCTGGGAGATCAAGGTATCCTCTATCGTTGAGAGTACTTCTTACGATACCTTGACCATTTCTGAGTTATTTAGCAAGTTGAAGGCCACTGAGGTAGATATCCAGTTGAGATCAAATCTCACTGGTTCTGGATCAAAATCCTTGGCCCTTGCTACACCTTCTGTTGATCCCTCTGCTGTGAGCTGTGCTGGGTTCTCCTTGATGTTTATCACTGAGGACCAGCTTGAGTTGTTGGGAGATGATGATTTGTGTCTTTTTAACAACCGGGTGCGTCATGTCTATGATAAGAGAATGTTCAAAAGACATGGCACAAAATCCGGATGCTTTGAGTGTGGTGATCCAGGACACTTCATCGCCGACTGCCCCAAGCGAAATGGATACAAGAAGGGCATCGGTGGTGGCTTCCATGACTCCGGCAAGCACGAGAGCTCATCCTTCATCAAGGGCAAGCCAAAGACCAGATTCTTCAGAAAAGCCCTGAAGGACTACCGGCGAGAAAACAAGAAGCATGACAAGGCCTTCTTCGCCGAGATGGAGAAAAGCTACTCCAAGCGGTCCACGTCTTCTTCCTCTTCATCGAGCTCAAGTGATGAGGAGATCGCCATCAAGAAGGGGAAGGACAAGGACGATCCGGCGGGCCTCTGCTTCATGGCCTTCGGAGACAAGCCGAAGAGCCGCTCACACCAGCGCCGAAGATCCCGCAAGAGCTTCTGCTCAATGGCTCTTGGGGATAGGGAAGAAAAGAGCTCCTTCGACAACTCCGACGACGACGACAACAAGGTATCATCTTATGAGCGAGAAATTGTTGATTTACTTGAGAGCAATCGTCAGGAGTTAAAGTATCGGGAGAAACTGCTTAGGGTGGCCAAGAAAAGGATAGACGAGTTAGAAAGTGAGCTTGCCGTAGCCAACGGCAGAATTGAGAGTCTATCTTCTTCCCCTTGCTTGGGTGATAGCAGTGAGTGCCCGAACTGTGAGGTGCTTCTGTGTGACCTGTCGACTCTGAAGTCCAGGTACACAGAAAGGGTTGATGAGAGGGACGCTTTGGCCACTGAGCTTGAAAGCGCTCAGCTGGAGCTGAAAGATGCTCAAGCCACTGTCGTCGCACCCTGTGTTGATTGCCCATCTCATCTAGCTGCCTTAGCTGAGCTGAAATCCAAGGGCGATGAGCATTTGGGTGATTTAGAGAGGTTGAGAGCTGAGCTTGCCCAGACTAGGCTAGAGCTTGAGACACTGTCAGTTCCACCCACTGTCTGTGAGAACTGCCTGTCTCTTAGAATGGAGTTGATTAAGCTTAAAGCCGAAAAGTCTGTCCAAGTAGAGAGTGAGTGTGAGACCTGCTTGTCTCAGGTGAAGGTTCTAGCTTCCTTGAGAGAGGAGCTAGCTGATTCTCAGAATGAGAACTTTTACCTCCGTTCTATCCTGAGTTGGATCAGTGCCAGAGAGCCACAGCTTGGCATGATGATCCAGCAGTTCAAGAGGCAGGATGGGTTTGGGGTAGGTTACACCTACACCAAGGCTGACTTTGAGAGTGCCATTAGCCGGGCAGTGGAGTGGAGTAAAATGACTCCAGAGCAAAAGTATCCCAAGACTCACTCCACTGAGTCTTCCCAGGCTTGTCAGCCCAAGGATGGAGTGATCCATGAACCATCTAAAGCTCCACCCAAGAAACCTATCTGGGTTCCAAAGCCCAAAAATCTCCACACTTCTCTTGACTCTCTTCCTGGACCCTCTCAACCCAAGAAGACAACACCAAAAACCACTAAGCCCAAACAACCCAAGCCTCAACCACATCCCAAGAAGCCCACCTATCATTGTGAGTACTGTCAGAGAGATGGGCATCTTGCAGAGTTCTGCTTCAGGAGGAAGCGGGTTGAGAGAGCAGAGAGGGCTCGTAGTGATCAGGAGCAGTTCTACCAGCAGGGTGGTAGACTGCGTATTCCTCGGCGCGGGCAGAGGCTGGAGGCCAGGCCGCGTCGTGTAGGTGGTGGTAGAGGAGACGGCTTTCTTGCCCGTGCTCCAGTTGGTGGTGTCCATTCCGGCAGAGTTACAAACCGTGTTGGCTACGGTTCTGGACCTCGTGGCCGCAGGGTTAGGCAGAACCAAGGACCGCGCTTTGAGCCGCGTTTTGGTCCAAACTCTTATTATGGTTTTCGCTTTCCATCTTTTGAGCAGATGGCTCGACACTGGTTTAGCTCTTTTGCTAAACCTGGTGTCGGACCATTTGCTCCCACTTATAGACACTGATTGTGCAGGACCGGGGACTGGAGGATGTTTGGATCATGGACTCAGGATGCTCTCGCCACATGACGGGACATCGCAGATGGTTCTCCAGTCTCACTCCCCCGAGCTCCAAAGAATACATCACGTTCGGGAACAGCGGTCAAGGGAAAGTAAGTGGCATAGGCTCTATTCGCATTTCAGATCATTTCTCTTTAAAGAATGTTGCTTTGGTTAAAAATTTGAACTTCAACTTGATTTCTGTTTCGCAACTTCTTGAGGATGGTTTGGAAGTGCGTTTTAAGAAGGGCAATTCTTCTGTGGTTGATTCTAGAGGGTCTTTGATTTGCCAGATTTTACCTTTCGGTAAAGTTTTTCGAATTGACTTCTCTAGTTCTTTTGGCCCTTCTCGCTGTTTGATTGCTGGATCTTCTTCTGAGCTCTGGAAGTGGCATAGGAGGTTAGGTCACTTGAGTTTTGATCTGCTAGTCAGGTTAAGCTCTATGGACCTCATCCGAGGATTGCCCAAGCTTAAGATGGAGAAGGATCTAGTTTGTCATCCCTGTCATCATGGGAAAATGGTTGCCGCTTCTCACTCACCTGTGACTCAGGTGATGACTTCGTATCCGGGCGAGCTTTTACATTTGGACACTGTAGGTCCTGCTCGGGTACGTTCAGTCGATAGGAAATGGTATGCACTTGTGATTGTTGACGACTTTTCTCGATTCTCGTGGGTTTTCTTTTTGGAGTCTAAGGATGAAATGTTTCAGTTTGTTCATGACCTGATTTTGAAGCTGAAGAATGAGAACAATGGTCGGATGCGAGCAATTCGCTCCGACAACGGCTCTGAGTTCAAGAACTCTCAGTTCATCAGCTTCTGTAGTGATCAGGGTTTGGACCATCAGTTTTCTTCTCCTTACACTCCCCCACAGAACGGCGTTGTGGAACGAAAGAACCGCACGCTAGTCGAGATGGCCAGGACGATGCTCGATGAGCATAGGACTCCTAGGCGTTTTTGGGCTGAAGCCATGAACACGGCTTGCTATCTGGCCAACCGCATCTTTCTTAGAGCTTACCTTGGTAAGACATCATATGAACTACGATTTGGCAGACAGCCCAAGGTGAGCCACTTGCGAGCGTTTGGCTGCAAGTGCTTTGTGCTCAAGAAGGGAGGGCACTTGGACAAGTTTGAGTCTCGTTGCTGGGATGGTGTTTTTCTTGGCTACGCTTTGCATTCTCGAGGTTTTCGTGTTTGGAACCTCGAATCCCAGCTGCTTGTCGAGACTTGTGAGGTTTCATTTGATGAGTCCTTGCCTTCTTTGACTCCTTCTTTTGAGCTTTCTGGTGATGATGAGCTCGGAGAGTCCATCTTCGAGGAAGATGAGGATACTCCAGCTGCTGATGAGGGTGGGCCTTCTGCATCCCCCGCAGAGCCCACACCTTCTGAGACTTCGACTGAGGATGAGGGCGGACCTCTGATCACTTCTTCCACTACGATCGAGCCCCCTCAGTCGAGTCCAGAGGTGCCAGCTGCTGACTCCGGTGAGGTGACTTCGGATCACCAGGGAACCCGAGCAGTTCAGCGTGATCACCCCTCAGAGCTCATCATTGGTGATTTGTCTGAGAGAACTTTGCGTTCTTCTGCCTCTCTTGCTGTGTTTGTTGAATCTGCGTTTGTTACATCTTTTGAGCCCAGAGATATTTCTCATGCTCTTTCTGACTCTAACTTGATTAACGCTATGCAAGAAGAGCTTGAGAATTTTGTCCGCAATCGGGTTTGGACACTAGTTGAGCCGCCACCTGGATGCAACCCCATAGGCACCAAGTGGGTGTTCAAGAACAAACAAGGTGAAGATGGGGTTGTGGTGCGCAACAAGGCTCGACTAGTTGCCCAGGGTTATTGCCAGAAGGAAGGTATTGACTTTGAAGAAACCTTCGCCACTGTTGCCCGTCTTGAGTCCATTCGCATTCTTCTAGCTTTTGCCGCTTCGAAGGGTTTTAAGCTTTTTCAAATGGACGTTAAAAGTGCTTTTCTGAACGGGTTCATAGAGGAGGAAGTTTATGTTAGGCAACCCCCTGGTTTTGAGAACCCTAAGTTTCCTCGACATGTTTTTAAGTTGCACAAAGCTTTATACGGGTTGAAGCAAGCCCCCAGGGCTTGGTATGACCGGTTGAAGCAATTTTTGTTGGGGAAGGGCTTTGTGATGGGTTCTGTGGACAAAACTCTTTTCTTGCTCAGAGATGCTTCAGATTTTTTAGTTGCTCAGATTTACGTGGACGATATTATTTTTGGCGGTACTACTGATTCTCTTGTGTCCAAGTTCTCTGAGCAGATGCACAGTGAGTTTGAGATGAGCCTCATGGGTGAGCTCAAGTACTTCTTAGGGCTCCAGATCAAGCAGACCAAGGACGGCACCTTCATCCACCAAGGTAAGTACACTCGTGATATGTTAAAGAAATTTGACTTTGGTGGTGAATTGAAGCCGCAGATGACCCCGATGGGCAATTCTGGGGGTCTGGACAAGGATGAGAGCGGTGTCAAGGTCAATGAAAGGGAGTTTCGAGGGATGATCGGTTCGCTACTGTACTTGACGGCGACCAGACCAGACATTCAGTTCGCCGTGGGACTGTGCGCGCGCTTCCAGTCTTCACCACGCGCGTCTCACCGGCAAGCTGTCAAGCGTATCTTCAGGTATCTTACATATGCGCCTGATCTTGGTCTTTATTATTCAACATCATCATCTCTTGATTTATCTGGCTTTTCGGACGCTGACTTTGGTGGGTGCCGGTTGGATCGCAAGTCGACTTCCGGTACTTGCCAGTTTCTTGGTTCTTCCCTTGTATCTTGGTCTTCTCGAAAGCAATCTGGAGTTGCTCTTTCGACCACAGAGGCTGAGTACATAGCTGATATTTTCACCAAACCCCTAGATCAGTCAACATTTGACAGTTTACGAGGGGATTTGGGTGTTGTATATCCTTTCTAGGATATTTTGCGTCAGTTTTCTTTCTTCTTTACTCTTTTCTTGAGTCTTTTTGTGTGTGTTCATATCATACATATTCACATATCACACATTTGAGCCTGCTTCTGTTATATGATTGAACTGCTTTACTTAGTCTAGCTGGTACATGCTTTTGATTACTTGTCAATGATCATGCTTTGGTTCAGTTCACTTGATATATCTGATATCTGTCATATGCATGGCTTTTATGCTTTAAACCTGAAAATGATCACCATTGCTTCTGGTAACTAGCATGCGTAGGCTGAGTGTTTTTGCTATCTGTTACATGCCTTATAGCTAGTTCATCACATAGATGCAGATATGCAACTTGGACATCTTTATGCTTTAACATGGAAAATGAGCTATAAAAATGATAAAAATCAAAAATGAATGAAAATTCCATGCCTTTTTATGCTTGAGTTGAAAAGATCCAAGTGGGTTTGCTTTGTCGCATTGCATTGTTCTGGACTGCTTACCATAGCACTTTGGTATGAACTAGGACAGTGTAGTGTATGCCAAGATCAATGTCTTAAGCTTCTGATGGTCCAGTTCTGGCCTAGGATTGACATGGTCGGTTAGCATAAGGTTTGACATGCAAATAACCCTTGGCAGAAATGAAAAAGGAAAATTGAAAAAGCCTGAACTTTTAAAAGATAACAAGTTCGCTGAAGCACGTTTTTTTGGATTGCTTATCTTGGTAGATATCAGTTAGCTTCTGCATCTCATGCTTTACCTGCTTGTTAACTAGAAAATGTGGTGATGCCTTTGTTTGCCTAAACTGAAAAATGCGTGCTACTGACTTTCTTTAGATATCATCTATTGCATCTCTGTTTTCTTGTGTTTTGTTTTCGTGTTTCCACATTTATTCGCAGGTGCTGAAGAGCTGAAGAAGAGGAGTGTTGACAATGCACTCATCAAGGGGGAGATTGAGGAGCCATGCTGAATAGCGTGGGCCTCATGGCTCTAGATGTGATGAGTCATTGTCAACGATAGTCAAAGAGGACTGAAGAAGAGAGGAGATCTGCTGTTTCATGGGCCGCGTGTGACTCAGGTACACGGGCAGCGAGCGACTGTCGGGCAAAGGAGGCTGCGAAGTCGGGCTGGCCCAATCCGGGTGCATGGGCCAGAAGCAGTAGAAGACCCACTGGGCTGTTGACCAGGACTGACTCAGGTACACGGGCGGTGAGTGATTGCCGGGCTGAGAGAGCTGCGGAGTCAGGCCGGCCCAATCCGGGTACCTGGTGCAAAGCCGGTGGAGGCTTTGTCAGTTTCGGTGCAAAACTGACAACCGTCGATCTTGTATCCGACTGTCCAGAAGAGAAGCCGTAGTCGCTACGAAAGCTGAGCTTCCGGATAAGTCATCTGTAACTCTAGGCCCACAGTCAGTCAGTCGTGTCTGTAAAAATTCCTAAGGGCAGTAGAGTCTTTTCATTTATTATTGCGTCTGTAAAAACCCTAAGGGGCTGGTAGAATATTCCTAGTGTTGGGCTGCCTATAAATAGGACCCCAATCCCTAGGGTTTGGACTACCCTTTTGGCTGAAATCAAATCCACTCTATTGGGTCACTTTTTTGTCTCTTGCCTTGCCTCTCTCTTCTCTTGCTCCTTGCTTGCGCCGCCAGGAAGTTTTTGCTCCTGTGTTTAATGCCTTGCATTTAATGTTGCAGTAAAGGCCCTATTTTGTTGTGTGCAGCATCTGCAATGGTTTTAATGGCTACATTTCATTTGCATAGCAAGTTTTCCCATGATTTTTGAGGCTTCGGAAGCTTCGGCTGGGTGTGTTCTTCACGCTAGTAGTACTAGTTCTTGCTGTTGCAAGTAGTACTGCTTTACTGCAGCTACAGTGCTCTGTGCAGCTTTTTACCTTCTACTGCACAGCTTTTTGATCGAAGCTGACAGGCTCTATCACCTTTTCTGGCTGTGTTTCTGGCGAAGCCCTTCTCTGTTCGAAGCCCCTCAGCTCTGTGAGGTAGGCTTCGATCTATCATCTTCGAAGGCTTCGTTCGATCTTCTATCTTCGGTTTGCGTCCTGTGTTGCTAAGCTTCGAAGTATTTTCTGAACGGACAGCATCGCATACTTCGATCGACGGTGCGAAGGGGCTTCGGCTCTAGCTGTTCGAAGTCCATACCTCGATAGATTTCGAAGTTGGGTTCGAAGCTTGTAGTTCC
Source organism: Zizania palustris (assembly GCA_019279435.1). NCBI lineage: Eukaryota > Viridiplantae > Streptophyta > Magnoliopsida > Poales > Poaceae > Zizania > Zizania palustris. The sequence continues at coordinate 30,622,300 of JAAALK010000079.1, read as the reverse complement.
GCTAGGCCTCGCACTGACTTTTGTGTGGCGTATCACCCTTCGCTTCTCTTTTCGAAGCTTGCTCTTTTCGGAGGTAGAGTATAGGAATCGGGCTTGGTTTTCAGTCGTGTGACAGGCTTTGCTTCTTTGTTCGAAGGTTGTCCGTTTGTGTGTTGTGTTCGAAGCTTTCTGTTCGAAGATCTTGCTTCGAAGCATTCGGTTCGGAGTTGTGTTCGAAGTTTTGTCTTCGAAGTGCACACTTCGAAGCAGGCTTCGACTCTGTCACTTCGGTCCAAAGCTTACTTCGCTCCCTGCTCCTTCGAACTAGGTTAGACCGAAATACCTTCGGCATCTCGGACAAGCTTCGCAACTGACCTCCGAAGCAGGCTTCGTCACCATCTCCGAAGCAGACCTCGACGGGCAAAGCAGGCTTCGTCAAGTTCCGAACAGGAGACAAATTTGGACAGTAACTTCTCATTTCACCCTACATATACTTAGATTATTTCTTTGGGTAGTTTAGGCCTGTTACACCGTGTTCATCTGCCTAGTTGCACTACTTTAATAGTTCTCTATTTATCATCAGTTGCTTCTAGGTTATTCTAGGTTAGATACCTTTAGACTTAGGCCTTCTGTTTATTTTCTGCTGCGTAGTCTTTTGAGGTGCGTTGGGTATTGGGAACAGGCCATTGATTCGAAAGAATTTTTAAGGCGCCCATTCACCCCCCCTTTGGTCGCTACTTTCGGTCCTACATGTACCGCCCAAAGTACCGAAGCCTTCGGTACACACCCAGTCATCGTGTACTGTCGGACCCCTCCGACAAGCACACTCCACTGCACAGCTGCAGCAACCATCCACCGAACACCCTTCGGTGAGTCCACCTCCGAACACACTTCGGAGGTACAACCTCCGAACACCCTTCGGAGGTACAACCTCCGAAACCCCTCCAGAGGTACCCTCCTCCGAACACCTTCGGAGGTCCAACCTCCGAACACCCTTCGGAGGTACCCTTCGAACCAGAGGGTAAAAACCTGTCAATCACTCATCACAAACACTGAAACCAACCCTTGGTTTCTCAGTTTTTATCATCTGTTGCTTCTAGGCTAGATACCTTTAGACTTAGGCAATCTGTTCATACTTTGCTGCTTAGTCTTTTGAGGTGCGTTGGGTATTGGGAGCAGACCATTGATTCGAAAGAATTTTTAAGGCGCCCATTCACCCCCCCTCTGGTCGCTACTTTCGATCCTACAGAGGGGACCTCCGATAGTAGTGGAGGCAGTAGCAGCTCGGGGTCCGAAGAGAGCTCTTCGTCCGAGGAAGATGAGGGGGGCAACCTCGGTGGAGGGACCCCTAGGGAACATCAGGAAGAAGATATCAATGGAGGGACCCCTAGCACCCTTGATCCGGCACCTGATTTCGAGGGGGCCTGCGATAGAGGTGGCCATCGATGTCTTCTACGATGGCTGCTTGGCTTCGGCGAGGGGGACTTGGTGGCGTAGCTCAGCCGCACTAGCCACGTCGACCTCTTTGCAAACGCAAGCGAAACCCTCCTTCAGGTGAGCGAAGCTTTGCGTAGGCTTCGTGTAGTACTTAGCTCTTTTATCAATACCAAAGATTTCTTGAATCTTGCCAGGCCTTCACACTGAATACAGTGGCAGCAACCTCCGTGGGCCATTGAGAGAGCTTCTTGGTGGAGGAAAATGAAACCCTTCAGTGCTAGGCTTTGGAGGCCGTCGAGAGGCAGAAGCGGGCCGAGGCTGCGACTGAAGCGGTGAGGTCCGAGGAAGCCAGGGCAAATGAAGCCATGGAGACAATGGCCTCAGAGACAAAGAGGCTCCGGGAAGTGCTTCGGGGTTCGGAGGATGCCAAGGCGAAGCTGATGGTGGAGTGCTCCGATCTTCACGCCGCCAGCCAAGCTCTGGAGGGCTTCATGGTCCGAGGGGTTGACAAAGCCACCTGGAGCCTGACCGAAGTCCTAGAGCGCTTGGGGACCGAGTGCTAGGCTCCGGACTTCAATCCCCAAGATCCTATTGGGGACCGGCTTGAGTTTCTCTAGATGGACGTGGCGACGGTGTAGGTGATGAAGCGGGGTGAAACCACCTTGAAGCAGTGACCTCGGCCACGCCAGTGGCCTTTGGAGGCCCTCGCTTGATTTTGCCTTCTTCGGTAGTCCGTGGGGCGTGGCACATGCTTCAAGAACCCTAGAAGGCCCAAGGGTGTGAAGCAGTCCTCGAGCTTCAACGAGTCACCCGCTTACGCCGAGTCGGGGCGCAGGCCATGCCAGCTCGGCCTTCGACACCGAACCCTCCGCCACAGTAGGTGTAGATCTCCTTAGGCTCCCTTGTAATTCTTAGCCGTAGGCCTGTAAAATGACTTGTCAATTTATTAATAGAAATGTGGGGGTATTTTGTACCTGCCTAGGCTCAGCCTTCGGAAGTTTACTTCAAAGTGCTCGAGGATTCTGAAGAGCTTCGTCAACATTGGATAGTGCTCGAGGTAGCTAGGTCCGAAGGCCCCCCTCGGTTCAAACTTTCGAGGGGTCATAGGGGTGAAGTTATTCCCGAAGTAGCCCAGGAGCTATTAGCCTTCGTGAAGATGGAGCCCCTTCAGAGTCCTTCGTCCTCGCCATACTTAAGCTGTTTTGAGGAAGACTTAAGAGGTGAAGGGGCGCAGTCTTTGGGCATGGATTTACAAGGTGACGAAGCCTTAGATTTTTCTGCCTTCGATGCGACACCTCCTGCACTTCGAAGGAAAGACGAATTATGTGAGCCTCGAAGCATGGACGGTCTATCCACGGGAGGTCTGGCTCCGACGGGGCTTCATCCATCCGAGGGGGCCCTGCCTAGAAAAAGAGCAAGCGAGGGTTGAGTCTGTCGGGGCCTTGGGCTCTCTTTTTCTTAGGCTTAGACATAGATTACTCGTAGTATTTTAGCTTTCGAGGAATACTTATAAACGTACTTCGTATTTATACTTGGCATTCGATGAATGGAAATTGTCTTGTACTTCATATACACATGTGAAACCAAGGGTGGTTTTGGTCTAGATGATGAGTGATTGACAAGGATGAGCGTTTGAGAGGTTGAGCGATGGAGTGTTGGTTGAGTGCATCGAGGGGTTCGATGTGAAATGGAGGATTGGTTGCCGAGGTTTCGGTGGTGCGTCGCGTTTGTGTCTTGGCTTGTCTTGTATGTGCAGGGAGGAGATGTTGACCAATTGTTGACAGCGGGTGATCGAGGGTCGAGCGGGGAGCTTGATGTCGGAGGATCAGGGAGGCCGGGCGAAGTTAGAGAAGATCTCAAGAATGCACGAAAAGATCGAGCAAGAACGGATGAACTGTTTGCGTAGAGTTGTCTTATGTGAACCGGAGGAGATGCTTTGTCGACTGCCGATGGTGGGTGACCAGGGTGAGACAGGGAGTCAAGAGCCGGATGGTCAAGGATACCAGTTGGAATCTAAAAGCGATCTCAGGCGTACGCGTTGAAGACAAAAGATGAGAGGTTTTGTTGGTTTTTGCTGAAAACCGTCGAAACTTTAAATGTTTTTGTTAAATTCAAATAAATAGGAGTCTAGTGTTAGCTTAAATATTTCAGTTTTATAGTTTAACCTTTTGGTATAATTTTTAGAGTGGTTCTACTCTGAAATTATATTAAAAAGGAGAGTCAAATTGTAATTTTACTTTTAGGTTTTATAGGGTAATTTTCAGAATTGCTATTTCTGAAATTACTAAGGGGCTATGTGTAAAAAGGGGCTTCTAGAACATGAGTTGGTAGGATATTATCCCCTTGTGACCTCTCAGCCGATCAGGACATCAGAGAAAAATTGTTCCAATGAAAATTTATGAGAAAAACTGAGTTTGAAGGAAGTTTTGATGATGAATAGTGTTCTGCTGGGAATTCCGGATTTGGTATAGTGATTTGGGCAACACTATTCATGGTAATTCCTGTTTCCAGCGCAGAGTATTATTTTGGCTGTGATCGATTTTGTGGTGCGTTTTCTGATGAATCTAGTGCAGAAGTTGATATTGAAGTTTATACATCTTTTGTTGTGCATGTTTTGAATTATCCATTTGTGAAAAATGCAACTGATCTCTGTGATTCTCTCTTGATGTTTTTGCTGATCAAAGGAGGCACCACAGCTTTGAAAAATATTCTAGAAAAGTGTTTCAGTTTTTGGGTTTAGCTCTCTACATGTTTGATGAAATGTTTCTTCAAGTGTTCATCAGCATTTTGGCTGATTCTTGAAGTGTTTCTTGAGTGATTACATGGTAGAAGGATGAACAAACATTATGCAATACCATGAAATGTTTCTTCAAGTGTTCATCAACATTTTGTGTGCAGTTTTTGTATTTCTCAAGTGTTAGTAATCTTCATCTGTGTAGTACTTAGATTTATTTTTGAATGAGTTTCTGGGTGATTAGATGTTGTAGAAAAGGCTGAAATAGTATTATATTTCACAGGATGAGAGTAATTTTGAAGTGTATCAATTTATACCAGTTTTGATCAAAACTGAACTGTTCACTGTCATGTCTGTTTTCAGATTCAAAACCTGTGAATTTTCTGCAATGTCTATAGCTATATTCTGATCTTCAATTGGATGATTACAGAAGGTTGATTGAATGCATGGTTCAAGTCTGAAATAGTTTTGAGAATATCAGAATTGAAGGAGTTTTGACAAATCACTAAACTGTATCTGGTTTTGAAAAACTTTACTGCCCTTCATCTAGTTTTTGTCTAGTTTACAATTGATCTGATATTTTAAAATGGTTTGTACTCTGAATCTCTTGAACAGCTGATTCTGTTTAGTTGATTAGAAGCTGAAGTCAAGATTGAATTAGTGATATATCTCTCTAGATGCAAGAAATTTTCTGTTGAATATCTCAATCTGAACCTGATCTGAATAAATGCTCCATCTGAATTAAAATCAGTGCTTAGATTCAGAATGTGGTCTGAATTAAAACTCACATGTTCCTGATCAATGTCAGGTTCTCATTCTGAGCAGTGTCCATTCTGAAATGTTTTGTAAGTTTAAATCAGGTTGTGGTTTTTAAAGTGAATAGAATTTCTGAAAACTGTTTTCAGTTTTAACTGCAATTGATTGATATCAGATTGATCCTCTGAACTTTGCATGTGGTGCTGAAAAACATTCTTGTGTCAATTCCACATATTTTAGATCTGAAAAACATTTACTGGCTGAACTTCTCAAGTTCTAGATCTGTAATCCTGAACTGAATTCTGTTTTCAGATAATTGGTTTCAGTTCTGAATTTGAATCTCAAATTTAAAGTGTGTTGTTTCTTAATATTTCAATCTGAAATCCCAATATGAGAATTACAATACTGTTAGCTACAAAAGTGGAATGGGTGTTTGAAATTTGTGTTCAGCTTTGAGTGAAATTTATATTGTTCAGTATCAACTTTTGAGTATAATTGTTCAGATTTTTGGTTGAACTCTGTATTCTGTTTTCTGTTGTTTTGTTGTTCTGAAATGGAGTAAATATCTGAAATTTGATTACAAGTTTGAGTGGAAATCAGTTTGATCAGTGCTTATTCTATTCAGTAATTCAAGTCAGTATTTAGATTACTTGATTTGCTACAGCTCCTTGAGTAAAACCCCAGATCTTCAACAAGGCTCTCAACAACTCTGGTTTCAGTTCATTTGGTGAACTACAGTACCCGAGAGTATTTGTCAGGAAATTTCTGAAGGGAATTTGTGCAGTGTTTGCTAGAAATTGTTGATTGAACTAAAAATTTGAAATCTGTACAAATGCAAATTGGAGTAATATTCAATTTTCAGAAGTGCTACAGTAAACTGAATTATCAAATCTGAACTGAAATTTTACTGTTCATTGTCCTGTTTGATTCAGAATTGTTAAGAATTCTTTTGGACTTCATCTATGACAAGTTGACTCATTATTCAAAGACATTTTAAGCTGATTCTGATTAAAGGATTGAATGTGTTGTAGTGTTGGATTATAAGAACTGAAATTGAATTGAAAACCTAAGTGTGTGTTTAGATTTGGAAATTTGTCTGATTATTAAAACCCGTTTTCAAGTGATCATCAAGTTTGATACTGCTATATCTTAGAGGTGCGTTGGGTGATTTGGCCAAGCCATCACATTCGAAAGAAAGTGTCAATGCGCCTATTCACCCCCCTCTAGTCGCCATTCTGATCCCACAATTGGTATCAAAGCCGGTTAGATCACTTGTTGACCTTAACCGGTTTGTAATCCTTGTTTTGGTGACATGGAAAGAAACTCAAAAATCTCAATGTTTGTGGTCATGACTTTGCATATTGGAAGGTGCGCATGGAGGCTTACCTTCTAAGCCAAGGAAGTGCAATTTGGGATATCGTTGATTCTCAATATGTGATCCTTGAAACTCGAACCTCAGAGACTGAGAAGTCACAATATGAATTTAATAGCAAGGCTAGAAACATTCTTTTCATCAGTCTGAGTCACAAAGAGTTTGACAGGGTTCAGCACCTACGAATTGCGCGTGAAATTTGGACCACTTTGAAACTTTTCATGAGGGCACTACCCAAATTAAGGCTAGAGGCAAAGCACATATAATCAAGAGTACCAAATGTTTGTGCAAGGTCCTGGAGAATCTGTAGATGCCATGTTTGCGTGTTTTGATGGAATTATGAGTAATTTCCGCGCCACTGGGACTTTGGCTTACTCTGACCATGATAGGGCGATCAAACTTCTCTATGCTCTTGATCATAGCATATGGGAGGTGAAGATCTCCAGTATTGAAGAGTCGGCAAGCTTTGACACTTTGACTTGCGACGAACTCTTTAGTAAGCTTAAGTCCACCAAGATTGCCAAGGCATCTCGCCCAGGAGTTGGAAAAGCTTTATTGCCTTCGATTGCTCTGGTTTCTAGTCCTGGAAGTGGTACCTCATCTGGAGGTAGTTTGTATGGCGTTTCTGGAGTTTGTGCTTATTCTGGTGCTTTTGACTTGTCCTCCCTTGTCTCTGTCATAAAAGAACAAGTGGATGCTCTAGATGATGAGGAGCTAGCTCTCATTGTTAGGAAGTTCACTCGCTTTTACAATGATAGACGAGACCAAAGGAGAGGAGGGTCACAAGGGTGTTTTGAATGTGGAGATACGTCTCACATAAAAGCAAATTGCCCTAAACTGAAAATGAAGAATGAAAATGAGCACAAGCACCAAAAATGGAACAAGAAACCCAACTTCAGAGGAAAGCGAGGAAAATTTGCTAAAAGAGTAGCCAGAGCTTTTGTGGCCGCTCTCAGTGACATCGACAACACGTCAAACGAGGAGCCAAGCTCGGAGGAAGAGGAGCTTCCCGAGAAAGAAAAGAAGGAGAAGAAGATAGTGGACTTCACCGACCTTTGCTTCGCGGTCGACGACGACAACATTAGCGACGAGCTTGACACTTCTGAGGTATATCTATCTCGTGACCAGCTTCTTGTTCAAAATGATGAATTGCATGATGCTGTTTATTCTCAGGATAGATTGCTTAAACTTGCTGCTAAAGAACGTAAAGAACTAAAACTCAGACTTGAAGCTATCTCCACTGAACTTACTATTTTGAAATCTAAGTCTGATGTTGCCGATTGTGAGTCATGTCTTACTGTCATGGATGAGCTTGCTGAGCTGTGCCTTATACATGCTCATACTATCAAAAAACTTGAATTAACTAAAAAGCAGCTTTTGGTGGTGGAGTCTAGTCCTGCGGTCATTAACGAATGCCTAAACTGTCCTTTACTTGTTGACAGCATTAATTTGAGAGATAGGCATGTTGATGAACTTAAGGCTAGATTGGAGAGTGCTAAGTGTTCTAAGGATGTGCAGCCATCGTGTCCCACCTACATCACCCTTAAGGACCAACTCATCTTTGCTAGAGAGCAAGCGGAAAAATTGAAATGTGAGAATGACTACCTTCTTTCTGTACTAGAAAAATGCACTAAAGGAAAGGGTGGGATGAACCTGCTTTTGGCTAAAACCAAAATGTGTGCTGACAGGGTAGGGTTAGCTCTCGGGTTGGGTTATGCGAGAACTACTCCAAACACTTTGAGTGAAACTGTGTTCACTCCTCCCACTACCCTTGAGAAAGAGAGAGCCCAATTAGACACTGATCAAAAAGCCAAGAATCCTACCCAACCGACAAAGAAAGCTCTTCGTGCTTCAGATGAACCTCCTCAGCAAAAACCCAAGAAAACTGTGAGATTTGCGCCTGAGAGCCAAGCTCACACAGCCATGAAAGTATTTCACTACTCTTATTGTCATCGAGTGGGTCACTTGGTTGGGTTTTGCTTTCGTCGTATCATGGATGTGTTGACACGGAAATGTGCCCCCGCACTTGGGTCAGTTCGACGATCCAAAAGTGCATGGATACTTAGGGACAAGCCTAAGTGTGACGTAGCACCGACGTCGCGTTCCGACTACCCTTAGCCGTGATAAGGGGGGTGGAGTCGCCAGGCAACCAGATTACACAAAATAATCCAATTAGCCAAAAGAGATAGATTTAAACAGAATAAAATCAGCAAACTAGTCGGAGCCCATCTGGTTCAGAGTCTGGTGCGAAGGGGTCGCCGAAGTGTACCTTCGGCGTCTGGTGCGAAGTACTCCGCTGAAGGTGCTTCGGCGTTTCGGACTGATCTGGCTGGAGATGGACTCCGAAACAGATCTGGACGCGATGATCACCTCCGAACAGTGGGGTTCGGTGTGAGATCTCCGATACAGCAATCTATGGAATAATGACTCGGGGGCCAGGCGCGGGCGTGACTTCGTCCAGTGCGAGTGTGGTCATGGCAAAGCCTATTGCGATGAAGTGTGCTGGCGAAGCCTGTCGCCGGAGCCTGCAATCTCGCTGAAGGGTGTCCTGGGGACCTCCGAAACCGATCTCTCAGCTCCGGGCACCTCTAATAAAGTAGCTCCGAACGTGCGAACCTTCAACAGAGAGAATTCAAAGTACCAATTCGGCCTGAGGACCGAATTTTTCTAAGTGTTGCACTAGTAGCGAAGGTAGCAATCTGTTACGCAGATTAGTGGATACTTCACAGACGAAGTAACAAGGTGATAGCAATCTATTACGTAGATTAACGGATACTTCACAAGCGAAGTAACAAGGGTTACCACTGTTCCGTACTGGCCGGCGGAGGGCTTCCAGGAAAACCCACGAAGAGGTACAAGAAAATAAAGGTAAAGTAAATACGATCAAAGCATAGGGCTTTGGTTTGGTTTGAGTTGGGGGGCTCTCTACGCTGGCCTTGCCTCTCTATTTATTGGGTCTTAATCTCTGATCTAATCTGCTATTAAACCGACCAGATAGAGATAAAAGTTGAGCTGAAAACGCATACAACTCCACCTCTCCCGAAGTGGGCTTCAGCAAGGCCCGTCGAGGCCTGCTCCTCGGGCCGAGGCTTCGGTGGCGTGGGCCTCCGAAGGCTTCCCGGCCAAAACCCATGGGCTGGCTAGAGGTTTTCGGAGCCCATAGCTCAATGGACTTCGGCCCTGTAGGGCTTCGGACGGACCCTGAACATGTGTATTTTTGGCCCAAATCACCAAAATTGATATTTTGACAACCTGGCCATTAATGCCATTTTTTGCTATCAACAGGATGAGCGACGGTACTTTGCTATGAGCTTTCAGGACATGCATTACCCATCTTTAGGTATGCATGAGTCTGCTTTTCGTCCTTATTCTCATTTTGAGGGCCCATATGGTTTTGAGCATGATTTTGCCCCTCGTGGTATACACCATGCTTCATATGGTGATAGATCATGTGTAAGAGGTTTTGATGCTCGACAGGTTGGGAGACCTCGTCGATTTCTAGGTTCGCGCTTTATTGCTATACCACACACTTTTTATCATGGCTTATCTCCTGTGCATGGTCAGTCTACTACTTTGCCTGGATCTTGAGTTTTGCGATGCTGGATTCCAAAACAATTTTTAGCTCACCCTCTCACTGAGCATCCGAGAGATACTAGCATGTTTTGAGGGGGAGTTGTGTATCATTGCATGAGCTTCTGTCATACGATTCATTGCTTTTACAAGTACATGCTTTGTAATGCCTTTGAACTATTGTCTTTAATATTGTTGACTACTTGGCATGTCTTCATCTAATACTTGTCATGAGCATGGCTTTTATTCGTGAAAATTGAAAATGATCACTGCTTAGTCTAGAAACTAGCTCTAATGGGTTGAGTGCTTATGCTAGCTTTTACACACCTGATAGCTAGGTCCTTTTTACTTGGATGCTAATACGCAACTTGATTTCATAAAAAATGAATGAGAATGAAAATGAATGAAAATGAAAATGAATGACATTCATGCTATTGTGTGCTGAAATTGAAAAGATCCAGGTGGATTTTCTTTGTCGCACTACTTTGTTCTGGATGGCTTACCATAGCACTTTAGTATGAACTGGGACATTGAAGTGTTTGCCGAGACCATTGCTTTAAGCTTCTGATGGTTTCAACCTACACTTAGCATGGTTGGTTAGCATAAGGTTGACATGCAAATAACCCCTGGCACAAAAGTGAAAAATTTGAAATTCATTGCATATCATGTTTGATGAAGCACCTTAAAGTGGGATACACTTTTCTAGTGTGTGCTTGTTTAGCTTTTGCATCTCATGCCTTGACATGTCTAGTATACTAGTCTGACCGGTGATGCTTTTATTTGCTAAAATCTGAAAATGCTTGCTTATGCCTTTTGTTTAGATGGTATTCATTTGAGGGTGTCATACAGTACTTTTAGATGATATTCAAGTAAAATGCTTGTCTGTACTGTAATTGCAGCTGCTCATGTTTTAGAAGCTCACATGATGCCTACATTGTCAAAGGGGGAGAAATGATCTACATGATGCTTTTGTGCCTTGCATAAGCGGGGAGATCTTTTACCAAGTGACATGTTTTGCTCTTTTGTGAGTTTTTATGGTCACTTGTGCGCGTAACTTGCAATCCTCATCAGGTCTTTGCTTTGGGGTTGTCAATGCACTCATCAAGGGGGAGATTGTGAAACCAAGGGTGGTTTCGGTCTGGATGATGAGTAATTGACAAGGATGAGCATTTGAGATGTTGAGCGATGGAGTGTTGGTTGACTGCATCGAGGGGTTCAATGTGAAATGGAGGATTGGTTGACGAGGTTTCGGTGGTGCATCGCGTTCATGTCTTGGCTTGTCTTGTATGTGCAGGGAGGAGATGCTGACCAATTGTTGACGGCGGGTGATCGAGGGTCGAGCGGGGAGCTTGATGCCGAAGGATCAGGGAGGGATGTGTTGACACTCGAATTTGTCATTAATGGTCGAAATTATCGAAATATCAATTTTGGTAATTCGGGCCGAAAATATGCCATCTCCGGCACAGGCCGAAGCCCTGAAGTGCCGAAGGCTTGTCCTACGTTGTGCTTCGGCAGCACCTTCGGAGGCCTGCTTCGTAGGCAGGCTTTGGCCCAGTGAGCCCCTTCAGCAGCCTGTGGGCTTCGGCCTGGCAGACTAGCTTCGGTGAGGCCTCCGGAGGCCCAATCCGGCAGGCAGAGTCCTATTCAGATTAGTATAATGCGGCTGTTTTTGATCTCTTATCCAAATCTTAACCACCTAACTGAATCCTACTCAGATTAGGTGAGATCTCTTATCCCAATCTTAACCACCTGGCTGAATCCTACTCAAATTAGGTGAGACCAGCCCCTATAAATATGTGGGTGAGGCTGATTCAAGAGACCCCCGCTTTCATAACAACACAAAGCCCTCGCTTTGAATCGTTATTTTATCTTCCAATCTACTTTCCTTGCCCTAGGATTAGCACAGTAATGTCCATCTTCGTGGGTTAGCGCCGTAAGCCCTCCGTCCGCCACGTCGAAATCACGGTAACCCTTGTTGATTCGCTCGTGAACCACTACGCGCCGGAGCATTCTTCGGCGAGAACCCTCGCAGTAAATTGCTCCACACCGGACTCCACGGTGACGAAGCCCTTGGTCTGACCGAGGCTTCGCTATCAGTCTGATCAGGTACCCTCCATTAGTCTGACCTCCTGGAGACCGCTTCACCTCGTCTACGTAAATATGAGCAATCAATAAGTCTGAGCCATCTCTAAGCAAGAAAAGAGTCTTGTCCACAGAACCCATCACAAAACCTTTCTACAACAAAAACTACTTTAGACGATCATACCAAGCCCTGGGGGCTTACTTCAGACCGTATAAATCCTTCTGCAACTTGAAAACATGTCGAGGAAACTTAGGGTTCTCAAAACCGGGGGTTGCTTAACCTAGACATCCTCCTCTATATACCCATTCAGAAAAGCACTCTTGACATCCATTTGAAAAAGCTTAAAACCTTTAGAAGCAACAAAGGCCAAAAGAATACGAATGGACTCAAGACGGGCAACAGGGGCGAAGATCTCCTCAAAAATCAATACCTTCTTTCTGGTAGAAACCCTGCGCCACTAATCGAGCTTTGTTGTGCACCACAACTTCATCTTCACCTTGTTTGTTCTTAAACACATACTTGGTGCCTATGGTGTTGCATCCATGTGGCAGCTCAACTAGTGTCCAAACCCGATTGCGCACAAAATTTTCAAGCTCTTCTTGCATGTCGTTTATCCAATTTGAATCAGAAAGTGCATGAGAAACGTCTCTGGGCTCAAAAGTAGCAACAAAAGCCGACTCAAAAAACATAGCAAGAGAACCAACTGAAGACCGTAAGGATCTCTCAATAAGATCACTGATGATGAGCTCTGAAGGGTGATCACGCTGAACTGCTCGGGATCCTAGGTGATCTGAAGACACATCACCAATGTCAGCAACTGGCTCCTCTAGACTCGACTGAGATGTCATCTCACCAGAGTAAGCACCTGGCACCTCTGGACTCGACTGAGGAGGCTCAATCGAAGTAGAAGGAGTGATTAGAGGTTCGTCCTCATCCTCAGTCGAAGTCTCAAAAGGTGTGGGGTCTGCAGGCAGTGTAGAGGGCCCACCCTCATCATCAGCAGGAGTGTCATCATCTTCCTCGAAGATGGACTCTCCAAGCTCATCATCTCCAAAAATCTCAAAAGAAGGAGTTAGTGAAGGCATGGACTCATCAAAAGAAACCTCACAAGTCTCGACAAGATGCTGGGAGTCGAGGTTCCAAACACGGAAGCCTCGAGAATGCAAAGCATAATCAAGAAAGACTCCATCCCAGCAACGAGACTCAAACTTATACAAATGCCCTCCCTTCTTGAGCACAAAGCACTTGCATCCAAAAGATCGCAAGTGCGGAGCGTGGCTCCGGGTGAAGGTACTCCGAGACGAAGTCCTCAGAGGCGAGGCACTTCGAAGGGTACTCCGAATGGAGTGACTTCGGAGTATGGTGGTTCAAGTCCTCAGCAATGAGGCAAGGTGTTCAAAGTGTGCTCCAGAGGGAGACACTCGAAGGTATATCCGACGAAGGTCTCAGAAGTCGAGGTGCATCGAAGGCATGGTCCGGGTGAGGATTGTCGAGGAGTGTGCTCGGGGAGAGACACTGCGACGAAGTGCTCATGGAATGCTTCATGCGGAGGCCTTGGACGAAAGAGGGACTTCAAAGGGTGGTACTCCGAAGGTAGGACTTCGGAGTGAGGCTGGCTTCGGAGTGAAGCTGACTCCGGAGCGAGGCAGGCTCCAGAGCGAGGCTGGCTCTGGAGCGAAGCTGACTTGAGGTACTTCGGCCATGCATGGCTTCGGTACACGGACTGACAGAGTTCGAGCTGGGAGAAGCTGCGAAGCTGTGGTGGTCCACTCCGAAGGTGTTGGTGCGAAGGCCCAAGGGCTTTGACGGCTTCGGCTCAAAACCGTCACTATATCGAAGGCTAACTTTGGTGAAGCGAAGGCCGTCAGGCTCAAGGCTTCTCACCGAAGCTACCGCACCCCTCGCGTGCGAAGGGGGGCTTCAGAAGGGTCCAAAACTGCAAAAGGCTGACAGCGTCTGCTCTGCAAAAGCTGGTGTTGTCCCCTCTACGAAGCTGACAAAAGAAGCCTCCAAATAAAGTAGACTACCAGTTGTACCCCCTGTTCTGATGAGACAAAACCGGTGTAAACCCTAGGGGTAAAGTAGTCTATTCACAGAGTCTGGCTAGGTCACATCAACACTTTGAGCAGTCATTTTTGAGCTCCTGTGCTAGCCACCATATACCTTGTATTCATCCTGTGAGTTCAATTTTTGTGTTCCCTGTTCAAGCATTGAAGCTTTGATTATGTGTTCATTTACTGCTTGAGCTTGTATGCGTACTTCTCTGCATGCTTCGATCTCTTTTGTCTCACTTCTTTTGAGTTGAGTTTGTGCACTGAATCCTTTCTGGAGAAGTGTGTGAGAAGCCTGTTCGAGCGAAGTATGTTCGAGCGAAGTGTGTGTTTTTCAGTGTCTGTTCGCTCTGAGTAAACTAGAGGCTAGACCTCTCTGATTACTAGCGAAGCACTGGTCTTGGCTTAGATCGAAGCCCGTTTTCTTCTGGTGTTGAAGTCATCGGCGAAGTCTGTTTAGTTTGCGTTTAGACCTTCGAAGTACGAAGCCCAGCACCAGTTGTTGTCACTAAGTATTTGGTCGAAGTCTGTAGAGGGAAGTCTGCTCTTGCGAAGTCTGTAGTGCGAAGCCTGCTCGAAGGAACCCAATGTGCGGAGCCTGCACTGACTTAGCAAAGCTGATCGAAGTCCTCAGAGGGAAGTCCACTCTTGCGAAGGGTGAAGTGTGAAGCCTGCACGAAGGCACTCTGTGTGCGGAGGCTGCACTAACTTAGCAGAAGCTGAATTTTCGGGGTTGTGGGTGGAGCGAAGTCCTCTTGGCTTTGAACTTTTGCTCCTTGCGAAGCCTGTGTTTGGAGCTGTGAAATACCTTCGAACCAGAACTTTGAAGGGTGTGTTCGAAGTCTGTTCCGCAGAAGACAGAATTAAAACAGAAGGCTATTTTTAGTCTAAAATTTAAAAGCTCCCATTCACCCCCCCCCCCTCTGGTCGCCATTTCCGGTCCAACAATTGGTATCAGAGCGGGTTAAGATCACTAGTTGACCTTAACCAGTTTTGTGATCTGTTGGCGACATGGACAAAGTTAGTAAAATACCTCTGTTCGATGGGACGGACTTTGCATACTGGAAGGTGCGCATGGAGGCTTACTTGCTAAGCCAAGGAAATGCAATTTGGGAGATTGTGGACTCACAATACTCCATCCCTGAAACTCGCACCTCTCAAACAGAGAAGGATCAGTATAATGCCAACTCCAAGGCTAGAAACATATTGTTCATTGGTTTGAGTCGGAGTGAGTTTGATAGGGTGCAGCACCTTAGGACAGCTAGGGAAATTTGGACTACACTCACTATTTTTCATGAGGGCTCTACACAGATTAAGGCCAGGCGCCAAAGCACATACAATCAACAGTATCAGTTGTTTGTGCAGGCACCTGGTGAATCTATAGATGCCATGTTTTCTCGCTTTGATGCGATAGTGAGTAACTTGCGGTCCAACGGGACGCTTGCTTACAATGATCATGACAGGGCTATCAAGCTTCTCTATGCTCTTGACCGTAGAATATGGGAAGTGAAGATATCCAGCATTGAGGAGTCCGTAGGTTATGACACATTGACCTGTGCTGAGCTCTTCAACAATCTGAAGTCCACAGAGATTGCCAAGGCATCTCTTGCAGTGCATAGGAACTCTTTGCCACAGCTATTGGCACTAGTTTCAAGCACTAGCCATGGCACCACTGCAGAACCAAGCACATCAGGCACTTGTGTTTTTGCAGATGGTTTTGCTTTGTCCTCCCTGGTCTCCGTCACTAAGGAGCAGGTGGATACTCTGGATGATGATGAGGTTGTTCTCATTGCCAGAAGGTTCACTCGTTTTCACCATGAGAGACGGGATCAGAGGAGAGGTGTTTTTAGTGATTGTTTTGAGTGTGGCGACACTTATCACATCAAGGCCAATTGCCCAAAACTCAAGAAGAGAGATGAGAGTGAGCGCCCCAAATACCACAAGAAGGAGAGGAAACCCTTTGTGAAGGGCAAGCGCGGCAAGGTGGCTAAGAGAGTAGCCAAAGTCGCTTCCAGAGCATTTGTTGCTGCTCTCAGCGACATCGACACTTCCTCAACTGAGGAGTCGAGCTCTGAGGAGGAGGAGGCTCCAAGGAAGGAGGAGAAGAAGGACAAGAAGGGAGGAGATTTCACCGGCCTCTACTTCATGGCCGACAGCGATCACAACAGCGATGAGCTTGACTCATCTGAGGTACCACTATCCTATGACCATCTTTCAATTAAATTAGATGAACTGAATGAAGTAGTTCTTGGTCAGGATAGATTACCTGTGCAAGCCGCTAGAGATAGAAAAGAACTTAGACTTAGGTTAGAATCTGTTTCTATTGATTATGCCATGCTTAAGTCTAGAGTTAATGACGCTGAATGTGAATCTTGCAATGTTGTCATGGGAGAGCTTGCCCAGTTGCGTTTTGTGCATGCTCAAACTCTTTCTGAGCTTGAGACTGCACAGAGGCAGCTTTTTTGGTGGATTCTAGTCCTCATGTTTTAAATGAATGCATGAACTACCCCTTATTATGTGAGAGCATTAATTTACGGGATAAGCATGTTCAGGTTTTAGAGGCTAGATTGGAGAGGGCCGGTAGTTATAAGGATGTGCAACCTGTGTGTGACACTTGCATAACCCTTAAGGACCAGGTAGGCACTGTTAGAGAGCGAGCTGAGAACCTTATGACTGAGAATGAGTACCTTCTTTCTGTGGTTAACAAATGCACTGAGGGAAAGGGTAGGATGGACTTGCTCTTCGCCAAGACCAAGATGTGTGCTGACAGAGCAGGGGTAGCTCTAGGTTTGGGTTTTGAGAGGATTCCTTCAGACAGTAAGAACAAAACTATTTTACCTCACCCACTACCTTAGAGAAAGAGAGAGCTCTGTTAGACACTCCATCAGCCAAAAAGCCTACCCGGACTCCAAAGAAAACCACTCCTCCTGCCAAGAAAATCCCTCCCACGAAAACCACTCAGCAGAAGCCCAAGGAGCCCGTGAGAATTGCTCCTATGACCCATGAGAGTGCCCCTAGGAGAGTTTTTCATTGTTCCTACTGTCAGCGGGCAGGTCGTTTGGTTTGGTTCTATTTTCGTCGCATCAAGGATGAGCGACGGTCTCAGGCGATGAGTTTCCATGACATGCATTATCCATCTCGACGTATGCATGAGTCTGAGTTTTACTCTCGTCCTGTTTTCGAGGCTCCTCGTGCTTCTCGGAGAGGTTTTGCTCCTCGAGGTGTTCATCTTGTTCCATATGGTGGTAGACCCTAGGCGAGTAGCTTTGTACCTCGTCTGAGTAGGAGACCTCATCATGCTTTTAGATCTCAGCATGTAGGTAGACCTCGCACTTTGCATCATTCTGATTATCCTGTGCGTAGATAGTCTACTTTTACTGTGCCTACTACTCGTATCACTCAGTGCTGGATGCCTCGTCATATATTCACTCACCCCAGCACTGAGCGGTCGAGATTCTCTTATCATGTGTAGGCGCCAGACCGAGGCTTGGAGGGCACGTGGATCATGGACTCCGGTTGTTCGCGCCATATGACCGGAGATGCAACATGGTTCTCCATCCTCACCACAACCAATCAAAGAGAACACATCACCTTCGGCAACAATCGAAGGAGTAGAGTGAAAGGTAAAGGTGTGGTAAGAATCAACTCGAATTTCACTCTCAAAGATGTTGCTTTGGTTGAAAACCTGGGATGCAATTTGCTTTCTGTATTTCAGTTGCTTGATGAGGGCTTTGAAGTGCGATTCCATCGCGATACTTCGCAAGTACTCAATTTTGATGGCGTTGTTGTCTGCAAGATCTTTAGAGTTGGGAGAGTTTTTGGAGCTGATTTTTCTGAGTCATCTGGTTCTTCTCATTGTCTTGTTGCACATTCTACTTCTGAGCTTTGGAAGTTGCATAGGAGACTAGGGCATATGAGCTTTGAGTTGCTCACTCGTCTGAGTGCTCTAGGTCTGATCCGAGGATTGCCCAAGCTCAAGTTTGAGAAGAATTTAGTTTGCGCTCCTTGTCGACATGAAAAAATGATTGCCGCTTCGCATTCGCCAGTCAACACAGTGATGATTGAACAACTCGGAGAACTTCTCCACATGGACACTATAGGTCCTTCTCGGGTTAGTTCTTTAGGCGGCAAGTGGTATGTGTTAGTCATTGTCGACGATTTCTCTCGCTACTTTTGGGTCTTCTTTCTTGCCAGCAAGGATGAAGTGTTTTCACACTTTCGGATCTTGGCTTTGAGACTTTTCACTGAACTCCCTGGTGCATTGAAATTCATTCGAAGTGATAATGGCACTGAGTTCAAGAACAGTCTCTTTGTTGATTTTTGCATAGAGCATGGCATAGAACATCAATTCTTTGCTCCGCGGGTTCCTCAACAGAATGGTGTTGTTGAGAGAAAGAACCGCACTTTGGTTGAGATGGCTAGGACGATGCTCGATGAGCATAGGACTCCTAGAAAATTCTGGGCTGAGGCCATGAACACTGCTTGTTACATCTCAAACTGAATCTTCTTGCGCTCAATTTTGAACTTGAAATCTTATGAGCTACGTTTTGGGAGACATCCCAAGGTTACTCATCTTCGAGTTTTTGGCTGTCATTGCTTTATCCTAAAACGTGGTAATTTGGACAAATTTGATTCGCGTTCTTCTGACGGGATCTTTTTGGGTTACACTACACATGGCCATTCTTATCGTGTTTATAATTTGGAGACTAACACTGTCATCGAGTCATGTGATGTGACTTTTGATGAATCGACCCCCTCTGTTAGTTCTGCTCTTGAACATGCAAATGAACACGACATGGAACAGACCATCTTCGAAGAAGAAGATCCCGGAGAGTTCGAGGATGAACCCCTACTACCCTCGACATCAACCCCCGAAGCTGACCCCGCTTCGACCACTTCGGCACAAGGTCCCGAAGCAACTAGCTCGACATCGATCATCTTGGACCACTCGAACGCATAAGTTGAGGGGGAGACTGCATCCCGCCGTGAGGCTCCACATCATGTTCAAAGGATGCACCCTCCCGAGCAGATCATTGGTGAGCTTGATCAATGGGTAACACGTTCTCATGCTTATTTTATTGATTCCGCTTTTGTTGCTTCTTTTGAGCCCTTGTATGTTAGTCATGCACTTTCTGATTCTAGTTGGATCAATGCCATGCATGAAGAACTTGAAAATTTTGAGAGAAACCAAGTCTGGACTTTAGTTGATCCTCCACCAAATGTTCATTTCATTGGAACAAAATGGATTTTCAAAAACAAACAAGGGGAGGATGGGACTGTAGTTAGAAACAAGGCTAGACTTGTAGCTCAGGGTTATTCTCAATTAGAAGGGATTGATTTTACTGAAACATTTGCACCCATTGCTCGTCTTGAGGCCATTAGGATTTTACTTGCATTTGCGGCATCTCGTGGTTTCAAACTCTATCAAATGGATGTTAAAAGTGCTTTTCTTAATGGCTTCATAGGCGAAGATGTTTATGTAAAACAACCCCCTAGTTTTGAAAACCCCAAATACCCACATAAAGTCCTTAAATTTCATAAGGCTCTTTATGGACTCAGGCAGGCCCTCGGGCTTGGTATGATAGACTTAAGTCTTTTCTACTTGAGCGGGAATATTTGATAGGATCTGTTGATAAAACCCTGTTCACTCTCAAGCATGGCACAGATTTCCTCGTAGTCTAGATTTATGTGGATGATATCATCTTTGGTGGCTCTTCTCATGCTTTGGTTGCCGAGTTTGCAGATATCATGAGCAGGGAGTTCGATATTTCCATGATGGGCGAACTCACATTTTTCCTTTGTTTGCAAATCAAGCAAAGCAAACAAGGTACATTCATCCACCAGACGAAGTACACCAAGGACCTGCTCAAGAAGTTCGACATGGCTGATGTGAAGCCCCTTGCCACTCCAATGTCTACGTCTGTAGCATTGGATCCTGACGAGGATGGAGAAGCTGTAGATCAGAAGGAGTTCCGAAGCATGATCGGCTCCCTCCTCTACTTGACTGCTACGAGGCCAGACATACACTTCGCAGTGTGTTGTGCGCTCGTTTTCAGGCTTCACCACGAGCTTCGCACCGCCAAGCGGTAAAGCGCATTCTCAGGTATCTCAAACATACCCTCGAATTCAGCATTTGGTATTCAGCGTCTTCCTCTTTGTGTCTTCGAGGTTATTCCGATGAGGATTTTGCTGGATGTAGGATTGATAGGAAAAGTACCTCTGGCACTTGTCATTTTCTGGGTACTTCTCTGGTTTGCTGGTCTTCCCGCAAACAGTCTAGTGTTGCACAATCGACGGCTGAGGCCGAATATGTTGCTGCAGCTAGCTATTGCTCTCAGATTTTATGGATGGTTTCCACTTTGTGGGATTTCGGGTTAGATTATAAGAGTGTTCCACTTGGTGTGTGATATCATTTTCTCAGAGATGATAATGAGAAGGGTGATATTGAGCTTCAATATGTTGATACCCAACACCAGCTAGCCGATATATTCACAAAACCCCTCGATGCTTCACGTTTTGCCTACTTGCGTGGGGAACTTGGTGTTTGTCTGCTCTTGCGAAGTCTGTAGTGCGAAGCTTGCTCGAAGGCACCCAGTGTGCGGAGCCTGCACTGACTTAGCAAAGCTGATCGAAGTCCTCAGAGGGAAGTCCGCTCTTGCGAAGGGTGAAGTGCGAAGCCTGCACGAAGGCACTCTGTATGCGGAGGCTACACTGACTTAGCAGAAGCTAAATTTTTGGGGGTGTGGGTGGAGCGAAGTCCTCTTGGCTTTGAACTTTTGCTCCTTGCGAAGCCTGTGTTCGGAGCTGTGAAATACTTCCGAACCAGAAATTAGAAGGTTGTGTTCGAAGCCTGTTCCGTATAAGACAAAATTAAAACAGAAGGCTATTTTTAGTCTAAAATTTTAAAAGCTCCCATTCACGCCCCCCTCTGGTCTCCATTTCCGGTCCAACAAGTTGCGAAACAGAAATTAGATTAAAAATTAGATTTCCATCTAAAGAAACATTCTTCAAAGAGAAATAATTAGAGATGCGAATCGACCCAATACCTTGTACCTTCCCTTGACCACTGTTCCTGAAAGTGATGTATTCCTTGGAGCTCGGGGGACAGAGGCTGGAGAACCATCTGCGGTGTCCCGTCATGTGGTGAGAACATCCTGAATCCATGATCCACACGTCCTCCAGTCCTCGATCCTGCAAGATCAATGGTCATGAGTGGGAGAAAATGGTCGAACACCAGGTTTAGCAAAGGTGCTAAACCAGTGTCGAGCCATATGCTCGTAAGTAGGAAAGTAGAAAGGAATCATATGAGTGTGGACCAAAATGCGGCTCAAAGCGCGGTCCTCTATTCTGCCTAAAATCATGGCCACGAGGTCCCAAATCGTATCCATAACGGTCTAGAGCTCTGCCGAAATGAAAACCAACCTCTGGAGCACAGTCATAAAAATCGTCTCCTCTACCACCACCTACACGACATGGCTTGGCCTCTAGCCTCTCTCTACATCGAGGAACTCTCTGTCTACCACCATGCTGGTAGAACTGCTCCTGCCCACCTCGAGCTCTCTCTGCTCACTCAACCCGCTTCCTCCTGAAGCAAAACTCCTCAAGATGCCCGTCTCTCTAACAAAACTCATAGTGATAGGTAGGCTTATTGGGATGTGGTTGAGGCTTGGGATTCTTAGGTTTGGTGGTGTTGGGTGTAGCATCTTTGGTGTGAGAGGGTCCAGGTAAAGAATCAAGAGAAGTGTGGAGAGGTTTAGGCTTTGGGACCTAGATTTGCTTCTTAGGTGGAGATTTAGGTTATTCTTGGAACACTCCATCCTTGGGCTGACTATCCTTAAAGAACTCAGTGGAGTGAGTCTTGGAATATCTCTATTCGGGAGTCATCTTACTCCACTCCACTGCTCGGCTAATGGCACTCTCAAAATCAGCCTTGGTATAGGTGTAACCTACCCCAAACCCATCCTGTCTCTTGAACTGCTGGATCATCATGCCAAGCTGTGGCTCTCTAGCACTAATCCAACTCAGGATTTGACGGAGGTAAAAGTTCTCGTTCTGAACATCAGCTAGCTCCTCTCTCAAGGAAGCTAACACATCCACCTAAGACAAGTAGATCGCACACTCTCTATCAACTTCGACAGACTTCTCAGCTTTTAGCTTGATCAACTCCATTCTCATGGACAAGAAGTTCTCACAAACAGTGGGTGGAACTGACAAGGTCTCAAGCTCTAACTTAGTCTGCTCCAACTCAGCTCTCACTCCAGCTAATTCGCCCAACTGCTCATCACTCTTGGCGCCCAGCTCAGCTATACTAGCTAAATGGGATGGGCAGTCTACACAGGGCACTACGACAGTGGCATGAGCATTTTTCAGCTCCAGCTGAGCGCTTTCAAGCTCAGTGGCCATAGCGTCTCTCTCATCTACTCTCTCTGTGTACCTGGACTTAAGAGTCGTCAGGTCACACAACAACACCTCATAGTTAGGGCACTCACTACTATCACCCAAGCAAGGAGAAGACGATAGACTCTCAATCTTGCCATTCACCATGGCAAGCTCACTGTCAAGCTCATCTATCCTCTTTTTAGCCCCTCTAAGCAGTTTCTCCTGATACTTCAACTCCTGACGGTTCTGTTCTAGTAAATTAACAACTTCTTGTTCATAGGAAGATACCTTCTCATCGTCGTCGTCGTCGGAGTCATCGGAGGAGCCCTTTTCTTCCTTATCCCCAAGAGCCATTGAATATAAGCTCTTGTAGGGTCTTCGGCTGTGACGCGAGCGACTCTTCGGCTTGTCCCCGAAGGCCATGAAGCAGAGGCCCGCCGGATCATCCCTGTCCTTCCCCTTCCTGATCATGATCTCTTCATCACTTGAACTAGAAGATGAGGAGGAAGACGAGGATCTCTTGGAGTAGCTTTTCTCCATCTCTGCGAAGAAGGCCTTGTCTCACTTCTTGTTCTCACGCCTGTATTCCTTCAAAGCCTTTCGAAAGAATCTTGTCTTGGGCTTGCCCTTTGTGGAAATGGAGTTGTCGTACTTGCCGGAGTCATAGGAGTTGTTGTCGTTTCCCTTCTTGTAATTCTTCCGCTTGGGGCAGTCAGCGATGAAATGACCTAGATCACCACACTCAAAGCATCCAGATTTTGTGCCGTGTCTTTTAAGAATTCATTTATCATAGACACATCGCACCCGGTTGTTAAACAAACACAGATCATCATCTCCTAGCGAATCAAGCTGATCCTCGAAGATAGACATTAAGGAAAATGCAGTACAACTCAAGGAAGTAGGATCAGCAGATGGTGTCACAAGGGCCAGAGTTTTTCAGCCAGAACCAGTGAGATTTGATCTCAATTGGATATCAACCTCTGAGGCCTTGAGCTTACTAAAAAGCTCTGCGATAGTCAAGGTATCATAGGAAGCGCTATCAACAATAGAAGAAACCTTGATCCCCCAGATCTTAGGGTCCAAGGTATGGAGAACCTTAAGCGCCTGTTCATGATCTGAGACCAGCTGATCACGCTCGGCCTTGTTGACGCGAAGCTTGTTAATGATCGATTGATAACGACCAAACAGAGCCTCAACAGTCTCACCAGGCTTCTGTGAGAAATTTTCATACTCGCGCCGGTAGGTCTGATAGAGCCTAGCCTTGACCTGAGATGTCGCCTCATGGTGTGCCTAGAGGGTAGCCCATATCTCTCGAGCAGTGGTGAGATGGCTAACACGCTCAAACTCACTATGACCTAGACCAGAGAATAAAATGTTCACCGCTTTACTATTGTTTTGATGTCGGGCAATTACATCAGCAGAAGTACCCTTAGCAATAGGCACTATGGTAAAAGTAGGATGAACACAAATATCCCAAATGTCCGAGCTTTGGCTCATAAGATAGGCTCGTATGCGAGTCTTCCAATAAGTGTAGCCAAAAGCTTCAAGGGACGGGATTTTACCAGAAGACGTCATGATCACTACCTGTGTTTAGAACCAGTTAAGGTAACAGAAAAACCCTAACCTCGCTCTGATACCACTTGTAGGACCGAAAGTAGTGACCAGAGAGGGGTGAATGGGCGCCTAAAAATTTCTTGCGAAACTGTCCTAATCCCAACACCCAAACGAACTTAACTAGACAAACAATATTAGCAAAGCAAATTACAGGAACTAAAGTTGTCTAGCCTAAAATGACCAGTGTCCTAATTAAAAAGATATTAAAGATAGTCTAAATAAAAAATACTGCAGAGATAAAAATACCTAGATATACCACGAAATATTAATATTGCAGTCTAGAAATAAAATACTAATCAAAAGAATAAAAACATGGATTATCCGGAAATTAATTCGGAAATAAACCTAAAATATTTCATGTTAATCTAAAATAAAAATATTACCGCGACTAATAATAATAATTTTTTCTTTTTAAATGAGCGGATTAAAAATATTTAAATAAAAATATGCAAGCACTAATAATATTTTAACAAATAAAAATTAATCACTAAAATGATAATAAGATTTGTAGCTAATAAAAAATAGATGATTATCTATCTAATTAATCTACCTAGGAGATAGGAGATTAGATGAGAGAAACTAACCTGCATCATGCGTCCGTAGAAAAAAATCCGGCCGAAGCAAACTTTGTCGTAAGCCTACCGCCTGGAGAGCACGCCGGCCGAGATGGGTGTGCAGCTGTAGCTTTTTCTGCCGTGGGGCCCGTGAGATGAAAACCAGCAGCCGATGCAGCCTTTTGCCGTGGAAAAAAAATTTCACCGTGTGCCGTGCACGTAGAAAAACTACCACCCACATTTAAGGTCGTAGCCGCGTGCCTAGGCCCGCACTGACGACGCTGGCTGCGTGACGCTAGTGAAGCCAATCGCTGCGGACGCCCGATGACGCTGCCTGCAGACGCACGCGATGTGACCTGGCCAGAAAAATTAACTCCCGCGCGTGCCGCAAAAGTGCCTTGGAATCTTCACTTGTCCGCAGAGGATGACCAGCTGCTGCCGGTAATCAAACATGCCTATGTTGCACGGAAATCAATGCCTGCCGTGGAGAAAGCAGAGCACCGACTGTGTTTCGTTGGAGAAAAAAACAAGAATTGACGCGCCGTGGACTGTAGATTGATAATACATGAAAAAGACTAATTTACCCCTACACTAACTCTAAAATAAAATTAGAAATTACTAAAATACCCTTAGGAAAATCAACTGACTCAAATAAAAATATTCTTGACTTAAAAACTAAATATTAATATCCTAAAACAAAATAATTATCGGTTGTTAGTTTTGCGTCGAAACCGACAAAGCATCCACCGTCTTCCCACCGGGTACCCGGATTGGGCCGACCCGACCCCGCAGCTTCCTCAGCTCAGCAATCGCTCGCCGCCCGTGTACTTGAGTCAAACACGGTCAATAGACTAGTGGATCCTCTGCTGCTCCTAGCCTATGTACTCGGATTGGGCCAGTCCGACTCCGCGGCTCCTCTGCCCGGCTGTCGCTCGCTACCCGTGTACCTGAGTCACGCGCGCCCTAGACACGGTAGATCTTCATGCCTCTTATTTGACTTCCGTTGACAATCAATCATCACATCTAGAGCATAAGACCCATGTTCTTCAACATGGTTTCTCAAAAGGTCACGTCATTCCATCTGCCGATGACTTGAAGAAATGTAAATACTGTAAGTGGCGCGATACGCTTTCCTATTCTACTAATGAATGCAACGTTTTTCGTCGACAAGTTCAGTCGGCCATAAATGAAGGACGATTGAAGATAGATTATAGCCCTGGAATGAAGCTAGATCATGATCCCTTTCCCGTAAACAACATTGATCTTGACGGGAAGAAGGTACTGATTTGGTCCGAATAGGTCGAGTCATCTAAAGGAAAGGCAGTCATCATTAGAAAGCCTCGCACATGCATGCTCATACCGAAGAACCCTAAGGTAGGAATAAATGTAGACAAGGCATCTCCTACTAATTCCCGCAAAAAGCCAGAGGTAACTTTTGGGATGCTTCTCCAGAGACATAGGAGAAGGGCCAAGGACAAACACCCTCGGCCAACCCCGCCAAAGAGGTCAAACCCACAACAAGAGCATGAGTTCGGACCACAGGTAGCTAAGGATGTTCCAGGTACACCCCGTTCGGCCGAAGGTTCTGGGAGCAAATTTGCGATGCCCGGAACCAAGTCGCAAGCTTCATGGGTGCCTCCCGGGATGACTAAGTCCCAAAAGAGGCGATTGCAACGTCTTCGTGTCGAATACCTTAGAGGGGAAGAGGTCGAAGAATGCAAAGGTAGCCCACCCGACGAATCCACAACTTTAGCTAGAACACACCAGGTGTGGAGACCGAAGTTGGCTGGAAAGCCAGCTTCTACCCTCGCAGAGTAGTTACCGCATCCTTGCACGGGACCTGGGGGACAAGACAAGTAAAATTACTAAAGGCCGATTTGATGAGAAATCCGGCGCTTAAGTCCCCTGGTCATATTAGTGAGTTGTACAAATTGTCCTCATCAAATTAAAATGTCTTGGGTTATGAAATGGACGATTTGGTAGGTAAACAAATAAAGAGTACCACCCATGGCTCATTGTGCTTTTAGCTCACTAAGTTTGCTAAAAGGCAGGGGGCATGTGTTGACACTCGAATTTGGCATTAATGGTTGAAATTGTCGAAATATCAATTTTGGTAATTCGGGCCGAAAATATGCCATCTCCAGCACAGGCCAAAGCCCTAAAGTGTTGAAGGCCCGTCCTGCGTTGGGCTTCGGCAGCACCTGTAGGACCGAAAGTAGCGACCAGAGGAGGGTGAATGGGTGCGCCTTGAAAAATTCTTGCGAATCAATGGCCTTTTCCCAACACCCAACGCACCTCGACTAACAACCAGTTGAAGCTAGCGGATCTAACCCAAGAAAATAATCTAGCATAAAAACAACCAGTGTTCTAAGCAAGAAGACACCAACACAGTGTTCGAAGGCAGGTTAGCAGAGCATTTAAAACATGATCATTTCAAGCTTCATTAAAGTAGAACATCACAGGCATTTAACTTGAGTGCACGTAAAAAGAGATGAATGTTTTACTCTTCAAAATTTGTCTCCTGTTCGGTACTTGACGAAGCCTGCTTCGAAGAACGCAGTGCCGAAGCCTGTGGGGACCGGGCCAAAGCCTACTTCGAAGTCTTTGTGCAAAGCTTGCATCTTATCAGTGAAGTTAGACTTCTGTTCGAAGTCCAACACGTTCGAAACGAGTGCTGCAGGCTCCGAAGCAATGAAACTCCGAAAGCAAAACCTGCGAAGTACCTTCGGCAGAAAATGTAACAACGAAGTCTGATCGAAGTCTGCAAGCCAAAACCAATTCGAAGCCTTCATGCGTACTTCATCAGAAAACCAAAGCTATTGCGAACAGGCTTCGCTGCAGAAGTAGGCCTTGCAGCAAATTTTCCGTAGCCTGAGACCTACACCTAGCTTCTTCGGCGGGACCCACACAATGAAGCTTCCAAAAAGACCACACACGCAAACTCCTGCGCAACACAGCTAAAAGAAAAATGCTACAGTTCTGCCAAAATGCTGTAGGCACTCAAGTGTTCTGCCGCATGGATTAGCTAGCTTGCATAGGCAATGAACACACACACTGCTGCAACAAAAACAGAACTGTAACACTGCCGGCTGCTGTTGCTAGTTAAGCTTTCTTGCCGCTGTTGCACAGGCTATTCACCCACTAGCTTCTGCAGGCAAACAGCAAAGAAGCCGGTACTGCATTGCGCTGTGCAAGAATAGATAGGCGCAGCTAGCTAGTCATGCCGCAAGAAAGCTTCAGCCAAGACAAAATACTGAAGACCTACGTCTAGGCCATGTTAGCCATTCAAGAACCTATGGACCCTGTTGTGCTACAGAAAATAGGAAAACAATCAAAAACTAACAGCAAGTACCAAAAATTCATGCACACGCATTCAAAGAGCCTGAACTTCTTTTGGTAAAAATCCAATCAACAAGAACACAGATGCGGAGGCAACCAGGATTTAATATTCCTCAAAACAACAAAATCAGATGGATATCAGAAGACAACTGCATGATATTCAAGAGCTTGGATTGAAAGACAGCAAAGAGTAATAAAACCTGGTTGGAGGATTGCTAGACAATACAATCGATGAACAGGCATAGAGCAGGGATCCGGCGGCTCATAGCACAGGAAAAACAACGCGGGGAAAGTGAAATTAAATTTGTCATTAAGTGTGTTAACCCTAACCCTAGGGATTGGGGCCCTATTTATAGGCAGCCCAATAGCCTAGGAAAATACCAAAAGACCCTTAGGGTTTTTAGAGACGCTGAAATAAAATGGAAAATACCAAAATGCCCTTAGGATATTTTTACAGACTCGACTGACAGACTGTGGGCCTAAAGGCAAAATAGTAAACTCCTAATTACATATGACTTATTCTAAAGTAGATCTTTCGTAGCGACTAGGGCTTCGCCTCAGAACGGTCAGATCCGAGATCAGCGGTTGTCAGTTTTGTGCCGAAACTGACAAAGCGCCCACCGACTTTGCACCAGGTACCCGTATTGGGCCGGCCCGATTCCACAGCTCTCTCAGCCCGGCAATCGGCCGCCGCCCGTGTACCTGAGTCAATCCTAGTCAACAGCCCAGTGGATCCTCTGCTGCTCCTAGCCCATGTACCTGGATTGGACCAGCCCGACTTCACGGCCCCTCTGCCCGACAGTCGCTCACTGCCCGTGTACCTGAGTCACATGCAGCCCAGACACAGCAGATCTTCTCCTCTCTTTGTGTCCTCTTGACTTCCATTGACAATGACTCATCACATCTGGAGCCATGAGGCCCATACTCTTCAGCATGGCTTTTCAATCTCCCCCTTGATGAGTGCATTGTCAACACTTCTCTTCATCAGCTCTCTAGTACCTATAAGCGCATGTGGAAACACGAAAACAAAACACAAGAAAACAGAGAAGAAGAAAATAAAATAAAAGTTTAACCCTAATGACCAAAAGTCGAACAAAAGCAAGAAGGCGGTCATTATGGTTAACCAAAAATAAAGACTCAAAACGAGTGCAATCTCAAAATTATCTACAAGGATATCAAAGAGTAAGGACAAAACGGGACAAAAACTCCCCCTGAAAGAAATCTCAGAGAAAGCCAAAACTCCCCCTAAACTCTTCGATGAGAACGAGTAACCCAAAATTTCTCCCCCTTGTTGACAATTGGACTCATCAAGCGAGACTAAATGCACTCTAAAGAGACACAGACTCCCCCTGAAATGCAGCTTCCCCTCAAAATATGCAATGAATGCAACTGGGGTGCAGGTGGAGTGTAGAAAGCATGCTTCTCAGATATGATTGACTGCGATTACAACATCTAACATGTACAACAAAATATATATTGTATAAGGCACATGGCATGATCAGTGCAATAGATGATATCTAAAGAAAGTCATTAGCACGTATTTTTCATGTTTTGCAAACAAAAGCATCACCACATTTTCTAGTTGACAAGCAAGGGAAAGCATGAGATGCAAAAGCTAACTGATATCTACCAAGATAAGCATTGTCCAAAACAAAGTGCTTCAGCAAACTTGTTATCTTTTTAATTTTCAGGTTTTTTCTTTTTCCTTTTTCATTTTTGCCAAGGGTTATTTGCATGTCAAACCTTATGCTAACCAACCAAGTCAAGCCTAGGCCAGAACTAGACCATCAGAAGCTTAAGACATTGGTCTTGGAATACACTACACTGTCCTAGTTCATACCAAAGTGCTATGGTAAGCAGTCCAGAACAATGTAATGTGACAAAGCAAACCCACCTGGATCTTTTCAACTCAAGCATAAAAAGGCATGGAATTTTTCATTCATTTTTTATTTTTATCATTTTTATAGCACATTTCCATGTTAAAGCATAAAGATGTCCAAGTTGCATATCTGCATCTAAGTGAGGAACTAGCTACCAGGCATGTAAAAAATAGCAAAAGCATTCAGCCTACACATGGTAGTTACCAGAAGCAATGGTGATTATTTTTCAATTTTAAAGCATAAAAGCCATGCATATGACAGATATCAGACATATCATGTGAACTGAAGCAAAGCATGATCATCGACAAGTAATCAAAAGTATGTACCGGCTAGAATAAGTAAAGCAGATCAATCATATAATAAAAGCAGACTCAAAGTGTGATATGTGAATATGCATGATATGAACACACAAAAAAACTCAAGAAAAAAAGTAAAGAAGAAAGAAAACTGACTCAAACTATCCTAAAAAGGATACACAACACCCAAATCCCCCCGTAAACGCTCAAAAGTAGATTAATCTAGGAGTTTGGTGAAAATGTCAGCCAACTAATGATGGGTATCAACATGAGCAAGGTCAATGACACCTTTCTCATATTGATCCCTCAGAAAGTGAAAGCACACATCAATGTGTTTGGTTATTGAATGGAGACAAGGGTTTTTCCCTACACTAATCGCACTAGTGCTGTCACAAAACAGAGGAGCTCTGGTAGGAAAGAATAACCCAAAGTCTCGCAAAGTGGAAATCATCCAAACCAACTGTGAGTAGCAGCTAGCAGCAGCTACATACTCAGCCTCAGTGGTCGAAAGTGCAACTCCAGACTGCTTTCTAGAAGACCAAGAGATAAGGGAAGAACCAAGAAACTGGCAAGTACCGGAAGTCGACTTGCGATCCAACCGGCACCCACCAAAGTCAGCGTCCGAAAAGCCAGATAAATCAAGAGATGATGATGCTGAATAACAAAGACCTAGATCGGGCACATAGGTAAGGTACCTTAAAATGCGCTTGACAACCTGTCGATGAGACGCACGTGGTGAAGACTAGAAGCGCACGCACAGTCCCACGGCGAACTGTATGCCTGGCCTCGTCGCCATCAAGTACAGAAGCGAACCGATCATCCCTCGAAACTCTCTCATTGACCTTGACGCCACTCTCGTCTTTGTCCAGGCTCCCAGATGTACCCATTGGGGTCATCTGAGGCTTCAGCTCTCCACCAAAGTCGAACTTCTTCAACATGTCCCGAGTATACTTACTCTGGTGGATGAAGATGTCGTCCTTGGTCTACTTGATTTGGAGCCCTAGGAAATACTTGAGCTCACCCATGAGGCTCATCTCAAACTCGCTATGCAACTGCTCAGAAAACTTGGATACAAGCACATCAGTAGTACCACCAAAAATATATCGTCCACATATATCTGAGCAACCAAGAAATCTGAGTCATCTCTGAGCAATAAAATAGTTTTATCCACATAACCCATCACAAAGCCCTTCCCCAACAAAAACTGCTTCAACCGGTCATACCAAGCCCTGGGGGCTTGCTTCAGACCGTATAAAGCTTTTTGCAGCTTAACAACATGTCGAGGAAACTTTGGGTTCTCAAAACCAGGGTGCTTTCTAACATAAACCTCCTCCTCTATGTACCCGTTTAGAAAAGCACTCTTGACATCCCTTTGAAAAAGATTAAAACCCTTCGAAGTGACAAAAGCTAAAAGAATGCGAATGGACTCAAGATGGGCAACAGGGGTGAAAGTCTCTTCAAAGTCAATACCCTCTTTCTGACAAAAACCCTGGGCAACTAATCGAGCTTTGTTGCGCACCACAAACCCATCTTCACCTTGCTTGTTTTTTAACACCCACTTGGTGCCTATGGGGTTGCATCTAGGTGGCAGCTCAACTAATGTCCAAACCCGATTGCGGAAAAAATTCTCAAGCTCTTCTTGCATGGCATTAATCCAATTCAAATCAGAAAGAGCATGAGAAACATCTCTGGGCTCAAAGGATGAAACAAACGCAGACTTAGCAAACACAGCAAGCGAGTCAATAGAAGAACACAAAGTCCTCTCAATAAGATCATCGATGATGAGCTCTGAGGGGTGATCACGCTGAACTGCTCGGGATCCTAGGTGATCTGAAGTCACCTCACCGGAGTCAGCAGCTGGCACTTCTGGACTCGACTGAGGGGGCTCGATTGAAGTGGAAGAAGTGATCAGAGGTCCGCCCTTGTCCTCAGTCGAAGTCTCAGAAGGTGTAGGGTCTGCAGGCTATGCAGAAGGCCCACCCTCATCAGTAGCTGGAGCGTCATCATCTTCCTCGAAGATGGACTCTCCGAGCTCATGATCTCCAGAAGGCTCAAAAGAAGGAGTCAAAGAAGGCAAGGACTCATCAAAAGAAACCTCGCAAGTCTCGACAAGTTGCTGGGAGTCGAGGTTCCAAACACGGAAGCCTCGAGAATGCAAAGCATAACAAAGAAAAACTCCATCCCAGCAATGAGACTCAAACTTGTCCAAATGCCCTCCCTTCTTGAGCACAAAGTACTTGCAGCCAAATGCTCGCAAGTGGCTCACCTTGGGTTGTCTGCCAAACCACAACTCATACGAAGTCTTACCTAGGTAAGCTCTAAGAAAAATGCGGTTGGCCAGATAGCAAGCTGTGTTCATGGCTTCAGCCCAAAAGTGCCTAGGACTCATGTGCTCATCGAGCATCGTCCTGGCCATCTTGACTAGCGTGCGGTTCTTTCGTTCCACAACGTCGTTCTGTGGGGGAGTGTAAGGAGTAGAAAACTGATGATCAAGACCCTGATCACTACAGAAGCTAACGAACTGAGAATTCTTGAACTCAGAACCATTGTCAGAGCGAATCGCTCGCATCCGACCATTGTTCTCATTCTTTTGCTTCAAAATCAGGTCATGAACAAAATGAAAAGTCTCATCCTTAGACTCCAAGAAGAAAACCCATGAGAATTGAGAAAAATCATCAACGATCACAAGCGCATACCACTTCCCACTGACTGAGCGTACCCGAGCTGGACCAATAGTGTCCATGTGTAATAGCTCTCCCGGGTACGAAGTCATCACCTGAGTCACAGGTGAGTGAGAAGCGGCAACCATTTTCCCGTGATGATAGGGATGCCAAACTAGATCCTTCTCCATCTTAAGCTTGGGCAATCCTCAGATGAGGTCCATAGAGCTCAATCTGACTAGCAGATCAAAGCTCAAATAGCCTAACCTCCTATGCCACTTCCAGAGCTCAAAGGAGGATCCAGCAATCAAACACTGAGAAGGGCCAAAAGAACTAGAGAAGTCAATCCGGAAAACCTTACCGAAGGGTAAGATCTGGCAAATCAAAGACCCTCTAGATACAACCACAGAAGACATGCCCTTCTTAAAACGAACCTCCAAACCATCCTCAAGAAGTTGCGAAACAGAAATCAAATTGAAATTCTAATTTCCAACCAAAGCAACATTCATCAAAGAGAAATGGTCTGAGATGCGAATTGAGCCAATGTCGTGTACCTTCCCTTGACCACTGTTCCCGAAGGTGATGTATTCCTTGGAGCTCGGGGGAGAGAGACGGGAGAACCATCTGTGATGTCCTGTCATATGGCGAGAGCATCCTGAGTCCATGATCCATACGTCCTCCAATCCCCGATCCTACACAATCAACGGTCGTAAGGTGGAGAAAATGGTCCGGCACCAGGTTTAGCAAAAGGACTAAACCAGTGTCGAGCCATCTACTCAAAAGATGGAAAGCAGAAAGCATCATAAGAATCTGGACCAAAGCGCGGCTCAAAGCATGGTCCTCGGTTCTACCTAAAGTCTCGGCCACGAGGTCCAGAGCCATATCCAAAAAAACCTGGAGCTCTGCCGGATCGAACACCACCCTCCAGAGCACGGGCATGAAAACCGTTTCCTCTACCACCACCTACACAACGTGGTCTGGCCTCTAGCCTCTCCCCGCGTCGAGGAACTCTCAGTCTAACACCCTGCTGATAGAACTGCTCCTGACCACCACGAGCTCTCTCTACTCTCTCAACTTACTTGCTCCTGAAGCAAAACTCCTCAAGATGCACATCTCTCTAACAGTACTCACAATGGTAAGTGGGCTTCTTGGGATGTGGTTGAGGCTTGGGGTCCTTGGGCTTGGTGGTGTTGGGTGTAGACTTTTTGGTGTGAGAGGGTCCAGATAGAGAGTCTAGAGAAGTGCGGAGGTGTTTGGGCTTTGGAACCTAGATGGGCTTCTTGGGTGGAGCTTTAGGCTGCTCTTAAAACACTCCATCCTTGGGCTGACTAGCCTAGAAAGACTCAGTGGAGTGAGTCTTGGGGTATCTCTGTTCAGGAGTCATTTTACTTCACTTCACTGCCCGGCTAATGGCACTCTCAAAATCAGCCTTGGTGTAGGTGTAACCTACCCCAAACCCATTCTTCCTCTTAAACTGCTTGATCATCATGCCGAGTTGTGGCTCTCTGGCACTCACCCAACTTAGGATCTGATGGAGGTAAAAGTTCTCATTTTGAACATCAGCTAGCTCCTCTCTCAAGGAAGCTAGAACCTCCACCTGAGACAAGCAGGTCTCACACTCTATCAACCTGGACAGACTTCTCGGCTTTCAGCTTGATCAACTCCAATATAAGAGACAAGTAGTTCTCACAGACAGTGGGTGGAACTGACAATGTCTCAAGCTCTAGCCTAGTCTGCTCCAGCTTAGCTCTGACTCTCTCCAACTCGCCCAACTGCTCATCACCCTTGGCTTTCAGCTCAGCTAAACTAGCTAGATGGGATGGGCAATCAACACAGGGCACGACGACAGTGGCATGAGCATCTTTCAGCTCCAGCTGAGCGCTCTCAAGCTCAATGGCCAAAGCGTCCCTCTCATATACCCTCTCTGTGTACCTGGACTTCAGAGTCGTCAGGTCACACAGTAACACCTAACACTTTGGGCACTCACTGCTATCACCCAAGCAAGGGGAAGAAGATAGACTCTCAATTCTACCGTTGGCCACGGCCAACTTACTCTCAAGTTCATCTATCCTCTTCTTATCCCCTCTAAGCAGTTTCTCCCGATATCTCAACTCCTGACGATTCTCTTCAAGTAGATCAACAATTTCACATTCATAAGAAGATACCTTTTCATTGTCATCGTCGGAGTCGTTGGAGGATCCCTTCTCTTCCTTATCCCCAAGAGTCATTGAGCAGAAGATCTTGCGGGATCTTCGGCGGTGATGTGAGCGGCTCTTCGGCCTGTCCCCGAAGGCCATGAAGTAGAGGCTCGCCGGATCATCCTTGTCCTTCCCCTTCCTGATCACGATCTCCTCATCGCTTGAGCTTGATGAAGAGGAAGAAGACGAAGACCGCTTGGAGTAGCTTTTCTCCATCTCGACGAAGAAGGCCTTGTCTCTCTTCTTGTTTTCACGCCGGTAGTCCTTCAGGGCCTTTCTGAAGAATCCGGTCTTTGGCTTGCCCTTTGTGAAGGAGGAGCTGTTGTGCTTTCCGGAGTCGTAGAAGACACCACCGGTACCCTTCTTGTGACCATTGCGCTTGGGGCAGTCGGCGATGAAGTGACCTGGATCACCACACTTAAAGAATCCGAATTTTCTGTCCTGTCTTTTGAACATTCGCTTATCATAGACATGACGCACCCGGTTGTTAAACAGACACAAGTCATCATCTCCTAATGACTCAAGCTGGTCCTCAGTGATAGACATCAAGGAGAACCCAACACAGCTCATAGAAGAGGGGTCAGCATAAGGTGTAGCAAGGGCCAGGGTTTTTGATCCAGAGCCAGTGAGATTTTATCTCAACTGGATATCAACCTTAGTGGCCTTGAGCTTGCTGAACAACTCAAAAATTGTCAAGGTATCATAAGAGGTGCTCTCAATGATAGAGGATACCTTGATCTCCCAGATCTTAGGGTCCAAGGTATGGAGAACCTTGAGCGCCTGCTCATGATCTGAGACCAACTAAACTCCTTCGGCCTTGTTGGCCCGAAGCTTGTTAATGATCGATTGAAAACGACCAAACAAAGCTTCAATAGATTCACCCGGCTTCTGTGTGAAATTTTCATATTCACGCCGGTAGGTCTGATAGAGCTAAGCCTTGACCTGGGCTCTCCCCTCATGGTGTGCCTGGAGGGTAGCCTAGATCTCTCTAGTAGTGGTGAGATGGCTCACACGCTCAAATTCAGTGGGACCTAAACCAGAAAACAAAATGTTCACCGCTTTGTTGTTGTTCTGATGCTGGGCGATAATATCAGGAGAATTACGCTCAGCAACAGGCAATATGGTGAAAGCAGCGTGAACACAAATATCCCAAATATCTGAGCTTTGGCTCATGAGATAGGCTCGCATGCAAGTCTTCTAATAATTATAGCCATAAGCTTCCAAGGACGGGACCTTTCCAGGAGAAGTCATGACCACTACCTAGGTTTAGAACCAGTTAAGGTATGGAAAAAACCTTAACCAGGCTCTGATACCACTTGTCATGAGGGGGGTGAATGGGCGCCTTGAAAAATTCTTGCGAATCAATGGCCTTTTCCCAACACCCAACACACCTCGAGTAACAACCCGTTGAAGCTAGCAGATCTAACCCAAGAAAATAATCTAGCCTAAAAACAACCAGTGTCCTAAGAAAGAAGACACCAACACAGTGTTCGAAGGCAGGTTAGCAGAGCATTTAAAACATGGTCATTTCAAGCTTCATGAAAGTAGAACATCACAGACATTTAACTTGAGTGCACGTAAAAAGAGATGAATGTTTTACTGTTCAAAATTTGTCTCCTGTTCGGTACTTGACGAAGCCTGCTTCAAAGAACGCAGTGCCGAAGCCTGTAGTGACCGGGCCGAAGCCTGCTTCGAAGTCTTTGTGCAAAGGTTGCAGCTTATCAACGAAGTTAGACTTCGGTTCGAAGTCCAACATGTTCGAAACGAGTGCTGCAGGCTCCGAAGAAATTAAACTCCGAAAGCAAAACCTGCGAAGTACCTTCAGCAGAAAATGTAACAACGAAGTCTAACCGAAGTCTGCAAGCCAAAACCAATTCAAAGCCTTCACGCGTACTTCGTTAGAAAACCAAAGCTACTACGAACAGGCTTCGCTGCAGAAGCAGGCCTTGCAGCAAATTTTTCGTAGACTAAGAACTACACCAAGCTTCTCCGGCGGGACCCACACAATGAAGCTGCCAAAAAGACCACACATGCAAACTCCTGCGCAACACAGCTAAAAGAAAAATGCTACTAGCTGTTCTGCCAAAATGCTGTAGGCACTCAAGTGTTCTGCCGCATGGATTAGCTAGCTTGCATAGGCAAGAACACACACACTGCTGCAACAAAAACAGAACTGTGACACTGCCGGCTGTTGTTGCTAGCTAAGCTTTCTTGTTGTTGTTGCACAGGCTATTCACCCACTAGCTTCTGTAGGCAAACAGCAAAGCAGCTAGTACTGCCTTGCGATGTGCAA
Organism: Zizania palustris; assembly: GCA_019279435.1. Lineage (NCBI taxonomy): Eukaryota > Viridiplantae > Streptophyta > Magnoliopsida > Poales > Poaceae > Zizania > Zizania palustris. The sequence goes on along the minus strand of JAAALK010000079.1, from coordinate 30,585,105 downwards.
GAACAGATAGGCGCAGCTAGCTAGTCATGCCGCAAGAAAGCTTCAGCCTAGACAATATACTGAAGACCTACGTTTAGGCCATGTCAGCCATTCAAGAACCTATGGACCCTGCTGTGCTACAGAAAACAGGAAAACAATCAAAAACTAACAGCAAGTACCAAAAATTCCTGCACACGCATTCAAAGTGCCTGAACTTCTTTCGGTAAAAATCCAATCAACAAGAACACAGATGCGGAGGCAACCAGGATTTAATATTCCTCAAAACAACAGAATCAGATGAATATCAGAAGACAACTGCACGATATTCAAGAGCCTGGATTGAAGGACAGCAAAGAGTAATAAAACCTGGTTGGATGATTTCTAGACAATACGATCGATGAATAGGCACAGAGCACGGATGCAGTGGCTCACAGCATAGGAAAAACAACGTGGGGGAAAGTGAACTCAAATTTGTCATTGAGTTAACCCTAACCCTAGGGATTGGGGCCCTATTTATAGGCAGCCCAATAGTCCAAGAAAATACCAAAAGACCCTTAGGGTTTTTAGAGACGCTGAAATAAAATGGAAAAGACCAAAATACCCTTAGGATATTTTTACAGACTCGACTGACAAACTGTGGGCCTAAAGGCAAAATAGTAAACTCCTAATTATAGATGACTTATCTTGAAGCAGAGCTTTCGTAGCTACTACGGCTTCACCTCAGAATGGTCAGATCCGAGATCAGCGGTTGTCTGTTTTGCGCCAAAACTGACAAAGCGTCCACCGACTTTGCACCAGGTACCGGATTGGGTCGGCCCGATTCCGTAGCTCTCTCAGCCCGGCAATCGCTCGCCGCCCGTGTACCTGAGTCAATACTGGTCAACAGTCTAGTGGATCCTCTCTTGCTCCTAGCCCATGTACCCGAATTGGGCTAGCCTGACAGTCACTCGCTGCCCGTGTACCTGAGTCACATGTGGCCCAGACACAGTAGATCTTCTACTCTCTTTATGTCCTCTTGACTTCCGTTGGCAATGACTCATCACATCTAGAGCCATGAGGCCCATACTCTTCAGCAGGTCTCCTTAGCACCTTCGAAGGCCTGCTTCGTAGGCAGGCTTTGGCCCAATGGGCCCCTTCGGCGGCCTATGGGCTTCGGCCCGGTAGACTAGCTTTGGCGAGGCCTGTGGAGGCCCACTCCGCCTGGCAGAGTCCTATTCAGATTAGTATAATTCTGCTATTTTTGATCTCTTATCCAAATCTTAACCACCTAGCTGAAGCCTACTCAGATTTGGTGAGATCTCTTATCCAAATTTTAACCACCTAGCTGAATCCTTCTCAAATTAGGTGAGACCAGCCCCTATAAATATAGGGGTGAGGCCGATTCAAGAGACCCCCGCTTTCATAACAACACAAAGCCCACACTTTGAATCGTTATTTTATCTTCCAATCTATTTTCCTTGCCCTAGCACAGTAACATCCATCTTCGTGGGTTTACGCCGTAAGCCCTCCGTCCGCCACATCGAAATCATGGTAACCCTTGTTGATTCGCTCGTGAATCTCCCGTTTAATCCACAAAAAGGATTTTTATTGTTTTATCGGTTTTCTTCTGCTACTCTTGGGAGTTTGGCCTCTAGGCCAGATTGCACTTGAACTTTTACTGTTTTGCAGGGAAACCACCTCCAAAGTCATCGCCAAAGAGTTTTGGGGGTGATTGGTATTCACCTACAAGGCTGCCTGAGCACCCTTCACTATCACGCCGAAGCCCTCTTCGGTGAGAACCTCCCCGCAGTGAACCACAACGCACCGGAGCACTCTTCACCGTCATGCCAAATTCCTCTTCGGCAAAAACCCTCGCAGTAAATTGCTCCGCACCAGACTCCGCGGTGCTGAAGCCCTTGATCTGACCGAGGCTTCACTGTCGGTCTGATCAAGTACCCTCCGTCAGTCTGACCGCTCGGAGACCGCTTCGCAATAGAACGTTGAAGCCACCTTCGGTGACCCCTTCGCACTAGAACGCTGAAGCCACCTTCGGTGACCCCTTCGCACCAGAACGCCGAGGCCCCCCCTTCGGCGATACTTCGCAACAGAGCGCTGAGGCCCTCCTTCGGCGATACTTCGCAACAGAGCGCCGAGGCCCCCCTTCGGTGATACTTCGCATCATCGGTCCAACCAGGGAGTATACCTTCGGTTCGACTTCCATTTTATTACAGATCAGAATCAGCCCTATTCTAGCCAGTTTGTTCAGATTTTATTATTTTTAGTTATTTTCTCATACATTGGCTAATCAAACTTTATTTCTTAATATCTGTTTGATTACCTGGTGACTCCATTACCCTTACAACCGTTAAGGGAGATTTGTCGGAACGCGACGTCGGCGCCGCGTCACGCTTAGGTTTATCCCTAAGTATCCGCGCGCTTTTGGATCGTCGAACTGAACCAAGTGTGGGGGGCGCGTTATCGTGTCAACACTATTTCTGAAATTACTAAGGGGCTATGTGTAAAAAGGGGCTTCTAGAACATGAGTTGGTAGGATATTATCCCCTTGTGACCTCTCAGCTGATCAGGACATCAGAGAAAATTTTTTCCAATGAAAATTTATGCGAAAAACTGAGTTTGAAGGAAGTTTTGATGATGAACAGTGTTCTGCTGGGAATTCCGGATTTGGTACAGCGATTTCGGCAACACTATTCACCGTAATTCCTGTTTCCAGTGCAGAGTATTATTTTGGCTGTGATCAATTTTGTGCTGCGTTTTCTGATGAATCTAGTGCAGAAGTTGATATTGAAGTTTATACATCTTTCGTTGTGCATGTTTTGAATGATCCATTTTTTAAAGATGAAACTGATCTCTGTGATTCTTTCTTGATGTTTTTCCTGATCAAAGGAGGCACCACAGCTTTGAAAAATATTCTGGAAAAGTGTTTCAGTTTTTGGGTTTAGCTCTCTACATGTTTGTTGAAATGTTTCTTCAAGTGTTCATCAGCATTTTGGCTGATTCTTGAAGTGTTTCTTGAGTGATTACATGGTAGAAGGATGAACAAACATTATGCAATACCAAAAATTACTCTATCACTTTTACTGTTTTTGTGTGCAGTTTTTGTATTTCTTAAGTGCTAGTAATCTTCATCTGTGTAGTACTTAGGTTTATTTTGAATGAGTTTCTGGGTGATTAGATGTTGTAAAAAAGGCTGAAATAGTATTGTATTTCACAGTATGAGAGTATTTTTGAAGTGTATCAATTTACACCAGATTTGATCAAAACTGAATTGTTCACTGTCATGTCTGTTTTCAGATTCAGAACCTGTGAATTTTCTGCAATGTCTATAGCTATATTCTGATCTTGAATTGGATGATTACAGAAGGTTGATTGAATGCATGGTTCAAGTCTGAAATAGTTTTGAGAATATCAGAATTGAAGGAGTTTTGACAAATCACTAAACTGAATCTGGTTTTGAAAAACTTTACTGCCCTTCATCCAGTTTTTGTCTAGTTTACAATTGATCTGATATTTTAAAATGGTTTGTACTCTGAATCTCTTGAACAGCTGATTTTGTTTAGTTGATTAGAAGCTGAAGTCAAGATTGAATTAGTGATATATCTCTCTGGATGTAAGAAATTTTCTATTGAATATCTCAATCTGAACTTGATCTGAATAAATGCTCCATCTGAACTAAAATCAGTGCTTAGATTCAGAATGTGGTCTGAATTAAAACTCACATGTTCCTGATCAATGTCAGGTTCTCATTCTGAGCAGTGTCCATTCTGAAATGATTTGTAAGTTTAAATCAGGTTGTTGTTTTTAAAGTGAACAGAATTTCTGAAAACTGTTTTTAGTTTTATCTGCAATTGATTGATATCAGATTGATCCTCTGAACTTTGCATGTGGTGCTGAAAAACATTCTTGTGTCAATTCCACATATTTCAGTTCTGAAAAACATTTACTAGCTGAACTTCTCAAGTTCCTGATTTGTAATCCTGAACTGAATTCTGTTTTCAGATAATTGGTTTCAGTTCTGAATTTGAATCTCAAATTTAAAGTGTGTTGTTTCTAAATATTTCAATCTGAAATCCCAAACTGAGAATTACAATCCTATTAGCTACAGAAGTGGAATGGGTGTTTGAAATTTGTGTTCTTGTTGGGTTTCAACTCTAGCCTACCCCAACTTGCTTGGGACTAAAAGGCTTTGTTGATGTTGTGATGATGATGTTGAGTGAAATTTATATTGTTCAGTATCAAGTTTTGAGTATAATTGTTCAGATTTTTGGTTGAACTCTGTATTTTGTTTTCTCCTGTTTTGCTATTCTGAAATAGAGTAAATATCTGAAATCTGATTACAAGTATGAGTGGAAATCAGTTTGATCAGTGTTTATTCTATTCAGTAATTCAAGTCAGTATTTAGAAGTGCTACAGTAAATTGAATTATCAAATCTGAACTGAAATTTGTGTTGAAACTAAACCTGATTTTTGAACCATTTTAATCTCTGAATTTACTGTTAATTGTCCTGTTTGATTCATAATTGTTAAGAATTCTTTTGGACTTCATCTGTGACAAGTTGACTCATTATTCAAAGCCATTTTAAGCTGATTCTGATTAAAGGATTGAATGTGTTGTAGTGTTGGATTATCAGAACTGAAACTGAATTGAAAACGTGAGTGTGTGTTCAGATTTGGAAATTTGTCTGATTATTAAAACCTATTTTCAAGTGATCATCAAGTTTGATACTGCTATCTCTTAGAGGTGCGTTGGATGATTTGGCCAGGCCATCACATTCGAAAGAAAGTGTCAAGGCTCCTATTCACCCCCCACTAGTCGCCATTCCGATCCCACAACACATACTTCGTTTTCATAATTCGCTCGTATTGAGTGCTTCGTACGCTTAGTTTCGTATGCTCGTATCGCACATTTCATTCGCACACTTCGCATACATATACCTCGGTCCCCCCTTGCACGTGGCGGTTAGGGACTTGTGCATTGCCGGTGCGTGCAATTATAAAATGCGGAGGGGTGCGCCTTGGGCGGCTTCGAATATATATAATGCATCGTTTGGAGGCCTAGCTTGGGCTTCGAACGCTCGAATTTGAAGCAAAACAAGGATTCGAAGACTTATTTGAACTAAGCGAAGCAAGGCTTCGAAATGCTTAATTCTCAGTAGGCCTTAAATTTTGACACGTGAAGCAAGGCTTCTAAGAATGTTTAGATGATGAAGCAAGGCTTCTAAGCTTGATTCTGGAATGAGAATGGAATGAGTGGTGTGGATTCACCGAACCTGTGATAGTGTGAGTCACCTTCGACTCTAAGCCACCTTCTACTCTGGGATCCCAGGTACGAAACTCGAGATCCTGGGATGCATCGGGCCGGTGGCCCAAAATCCCTAGACACATCAGGCCGGTGGCCCAGAGTCCTTGGACGCATCAGGCCGGTGGCCCATAGTCCTTTATCCCACTGCTACGGGCCCAGAGGCGCTGTGTAGCCTTCGAAGCGGCGCTTCGGTATTAAATAGATCGAAGCAGTGCTTTGGTCCTTATTAATACAAAGCGGTAACCTTGGTTCTTAATAGAACGAGGCCTTGACTTCGGGTCTTAATAAGGACTCAGCAAAGCTTCGGTTTTTCAATAAGGTGAAGCAAGGCTTCGGCATTCAATAAAACAAAAAAAGGCTTCGACTTTGGATAAGGTGAAGCAAAGCTTCGACATTTAATAAAATGAATCAACGCTACAGTTTTTAGTAGAACAAAGCAAGGCTTCGGGATTTAATAGAATGAAGCTAGGCTTCAGTTTTTAGTGAAATGAAGCAAGGCTTCGGATCATGTACATACCTTGCTTCGGTTTTTAGCGAAACAAAGCAAGGCTTCGGATCATGTACATACCTTTGGAAACTTGACTGGGTCCGGAGACCGAGCGACTTCGCGTGGTTGAAGAGAGCTTGCCTCGTAGCCCTTAGGGCTCCTGAGGCCTTCGACGACCGACCGGAGCCCCTTGCCGAAGGGTGTACTCCAAGGCACAAGTGGTGGCAGAGACACTAGCTTTTAGTACTATGCTCCCCACGGACGACGCCAATTGTTGTAACAATTGTGTTAGTTACAAATAGGTTTTTATGAGGTGGTGTATAATGAATGGTATGAACCTAGAAGGGTTCTCACAGAGGGAGAGAGGGTTTTATACTAGCTCGGGCCTCCCAAGAGGGATAATAGCCCTACGTCCAGTTTATAGTGGATTTGGCATTATTTTTCCTCTACTGAGCATGTCCCTATTACAAGGGCAGGGCCCTGCTTTTATAGGCACGCAGGCCAAAGGAAAAGACCCAGTTGCCCTTTATAAGCCATAGGCTTTATAGGGGTAAGAGGGGAAAAAGTCTAAGCTACTGTACATATAAGTTTACAGACGTGGTAGATATACATCACTTTTGGAATAGGTATACGGCATACCAGCACCTAGGGCCCCTAGTATGGCTTCTACACTATAGCAGTACTAGGATATTTCATCATCTTGTGGACCGGAGCACTTACCAGAGGGTATTGGCCGGAGCTCACAGAGGGGGCTCCGAAGAAGACTTCGAAGGGGACTCCGAAGTGGGCTCCAAATAGGACTCCAAAGTGGCTCCTGGAGAGGACTCTGAATGGGCTCCAGAGGGGGCCCGGAGTCGTCTTGGAGGCTTGGCTCCGGAGGGGGGCTAGAGGGGTCCTAGAACACTTGGCTTGGGAGGGGTCTCGGAGCACCCGGCTCCGAGGGGAGCCAGAAGGCCTAGTCCTTCATTCGACTAATTCTTGGTTGTACTTGAGTAATCTTCGATGGAGGGGGCGGAGTTCATCTTTAGGCTTCGCTAGCCAGCAGGCTCCGAACCCAAGGCCTTCATAGGCTGACGTTATTTGACCCTTGTTTTAGGGAAAACTATTTCCCCCAACATAAGGTGCTCTGGCCTCCCTCCCAGACCAGATCGAAGATCAGAAGCGTCGGCTCACCGGTGCGGTCTGTCTCGTGCAGCGCCGACGCCGAGCCCTCTAGGATGTTCCTAGTTCGAATTTGAAGATCGTGCCACCCTTCAGAGCATCAACGTGATCCGGCTACATGCGATCGAGGGTATTCGCCATGCGCTTGCATAAACTCTTTTGTATTGGATCTTCGATCTGTAATTTAGACACCATACTTCTATAATATATTATTATTGATTCCTGTCTTGGCATTGAGCTTTTTGTATCTTTGTGTTTTGTCTAAGGGTGATGCCTTCGCATCGGCTATCTTGAGGCGATACCATTGGCATCGGCTGTTCATGCTTCATCCAAATGATCAAAAACATCTCCTTAAATACTTCTTATTCGGCCTCTTCCCGTACCTCCAGTGGAGTTGCCTCCAATCCATTCTCAGTTCATTGGGGGATCTAGGTGGTTACGAAAGTTAGCCTAGATCTGTCGCCGGTGTTTGATGCTTGCATTTCTGTAGTTCATCGGTTGCGGTAAATTTTTGACTGAATCCATCCTTCGTTCCTGGGCGTCGTCTTTATAGGACAAGCTTAGGCAGCTCTTCGTTGATCGGGTTGATACCATTTTCTAATACTTCAATAAAGTTTCCATCCCAAGATTTTCCTAACAGATAGATGACTCCTTCTGTCTCCCATACTGATAAATCGACTATAGTTATGTTAACCGATTGATCAGTGGGGACGATTTCCACATGATCGTTGACCCACTGTACTAGGCTCTGGTGCATTGTCGAGGGGACGCATCAATTTTCGTGTATCCAATCACGCCCTAGCAACAGACTGTAAGATTTTTTTCCTTCTATAACGAAAATGGTAGTCAGCATCGTCTTGCTCCCAACCATCAGTTCTGCATTTAACACTCCCATCGTGTTTAACGAGTTACCGTCGAAGTCCCTTAATACCATGTTAGTTCTAATAAGGTCCTCGAGCATTTTTCCAAGCTTACAGAAGGTGGCATAAGGCATCAAGTTGACAGCAGCCCCTCCATCTATCATCATTTTGGACGTCGGCTTCCCATTAACCAATACTTTGATATAGAGATGTCTTAGATGTTGATGCTCAAAGTCTTCTAGTTTTTCAAAAATTGATGGTTGTGGAGTCAACACTAATTGAGCCATTGTATCGGCCTATTCTGTGTCATCTTCTGCGATGGCCCGATACAACATAGGGAGGAAGAAAACTATGTTTATCTCCTCGTCCTTCTTATCATCGTGACCGGCCTTATCTTTCGATCACCATTCACTCTTGATTCTATGGGGCCGATCAACTTCCTCGCAGTACATGTGTGCCTTCAGTCCTCTTTGCCGCAGAGGTTGGACCATTCTCTTCTGGTTCCTTGTGAAAATCCCGCTGGGACACCATTACGGCTTCTTTGGTGCGGTACTACCATCGGCCGGTTGACCGATTTCCTTGGAGTTGACGGGGCCGAGCCTTTTGAGCATTGATACCCTTGGTGGTGACAACCTTTAGTGCACGACTTCTTGATCGTGCATCCTTGGCTTGACGTTATATGGCCTATGGTCATCTTGTGTCGTATCCTTAGCATCATATCCCGGGCAGTCGTCCATTGATGGATGACGCAACCCTTCGTTCCAGCAAAGCCTGAAGAACTCACAATTCCAATGAGGATTGAAACATGAGACGTTATGGTTGTCTTCACTGTCCATCCTCTTCTTCAACTTCCTTCGGTATTTCCTGATAAGATTCGAACAAGCGATGTTGTTTCTAGCTCGTCTGCTCTTCTTTGTATGCTGATCATCAGCATGGTACGTGTGCACCATGTTGACAGGGAATAGATGATCGTTGATATTCATCAGCTTCTTCCCATCATCGTACTTGATTCGGCCTTGCTCCACGGTCGATTGGATCTGCTGCTTGAACACTTTGCACTCATTAGTATGATGTGATGGGGAATTATGCCACTTGCAATATTTCCTCTTCTTCAGTTCATCGATAGGCGGTATCACATGACTAGGTGACAAGTGTATCTACTTCTCATTGAGCAATAGATCAAATATTTTATCGGCCTTGTTGATGTTGAAGTCGTACTTTTCCTCTTTATTGTTCGGTTTCACCCAAAGTGATGGACCGGAAACGGCGACCAGAGGTGGGGTGAATGGGAGCTTTTTAAAAATTCGGGCTAAAAACTAGCCTTCGGTTTCAGTTCTGTATTTTGCGGAACAGGCTTCGAACACTACCTTCGAAGGTCTGGTTCGGAGGTACTTCGACACCTTCGAACACAGGCTTCGGAGGAGCAAAAGTTCGAAGCCAAGAAGACTTCGCTCCACTTACAACCCTCGAAAATCTACTCTGCTTAGTCAGTGCAGGCTCCGCACACAGGGTGCTTCGAGCAGGCTTCACACTTCACCCTTCGCAAGAGTGGACAGCCCTCTGAGGACGTCGACCAAGTACTTGGCAGCAGCAACTGGTGCTGAGCTTCGTACACTAAGGTCTAAACGCACACTACTAGACTTCGCTAGGGGCTTCGACACAAGAAGCAAAACGGGCTACAATCAGGGCTTCGCTAGTAAGCAGCGAGGTCTTGCCTCCTGTTACACAGAGCGAACGCACACTGACAAAACACACTTCGCACAAAAACAACCTTCGCCTCAACAGGCTTCGGTGCACTACAACAGGCGAGGTATGTAACGCGAGCTCAAGCAAAAAGCACAGGAAGCAGGGCTTCGCCGCTTGAACAAGGAACACAAAATAGATTTAACTCTGGATGAAATACAACGAAGTATGTGGCTACAGGAGCTCAACAGTAAATGCTCAAAGTGTTCAATGTTACCTACCGAGCCCCCATATTTATAGCCCACAGTTCACCCAAAGGAAGTGACTACATTACCCCTAGGGTTTACAAAAGATTTGACTCTACAGAACTAAGGGGTACAAAAGGTAGTCCACCTTTATTCTGGAGGCTTCTCTGTCAGCTTTGCAGAGGGGACAGTGTCAGCCTTTTACAGAACAGACAGTGTCAGCCTTTGCAGTCTTTGACCTTCTGGAATCCTCCCTTCGCACGCGAGGGTGCGGTAGCTTCGGTGAGAAGCCTGAAGCCAGAAGGCCTTCGCTTCACCGAAGTTGGCCTCCGATACAGTGACGGTTTTGAGCCGAAGCCGTCAAAGCCCTTGGGCCTTCGCACCAACACCTCCGGAGTGGACCACCACGGCTTCGCAGCTACTCCCAGCTCGAACTCCGTCAGTCTGTGTACCGAAGCCATGCAGGCCGAAGCACCTCAAGTCAACCTTGCTCCGGAGCTAGCCTCGCTCCGAAGCCTTCCTCACTCCGAAGCCCCACCTTCGGAGTACCACCCTTCGAAGTCCCTCCTTCATCCAAGGCCTCCGCATGAAGCATTCCATGAGCCCTTCGTCGCAGTGTCTCTCCCCGAGCACACTCCTCGACGAGCCTCACCCGGACCATGCCTTCGATGCGCCTCGACTTCTGAGACCTTCGTCAGGTACCTTCGAATGTCTCCCTCCGGAGCACACTTCGAACCTTTGCCTCCGCAGAGGACTTGAATCACCGGGATGTCGCAAAGGCAAGCAAAATCCTAATGGCCTCAAGGCGAGCAACAGGTGCAAAAGTTTCAGTAAAATCAATCCCTTCTAGTTGAGAAAAGCCCTGAGCTACAAGTCTAGCCTTGTTTCTAACTATAGTCCCATCCTCCCCTTGTTTGTTTTTGAAAATCCATTTAGTTCCAATGAAATGAACATTAGGTGGAGGGTCAACTAAAGTCCAGACTTGGTTTCTCTCAAAATTTTCAAGTTCCTCATGCATGGCATTGATCCAACTAGAATCAGAAAGTGCATGACTAACATCTAAGGGCTCGAAAGAAGCAACAAAAGCAGCATTAGTGAAATGGGCATGAGAACGAGTTACCCTTTGATCAAGCTCACCAATGATCTGCTCGGGAGGATGCATCCTTTGAACATGGTGTGGAGCCTCGCGGCGGGATGCAGTCTCCCCCTCAACTTGTGCGTTGGAGTGGTCCAAGATGACCGATGTTGAGGTAGTCGCTTCGGGACCTTGTGCCGAAGTAGTTGAAGCGGGGTCAGCTTCGGGGGTCGATGTCGAGGGTAGTAGGGGTTCATCCTCAAATTCTCCGGGATCTTCTTCTTCGAATAAGGTCTGTTCCATGTCGTGTTCATTTGCCTGTTCAAAAGCAGAACTAACAGAGGGGGTTGATTCATCAAAAGTCACATCACATGACTCGATGACAGTGTTAGTTTCCAAGTTATAAACACGATAAGAATGACCATGTGTAGTGTAACCCAAAAATATCCCGTCAGAAGATCGCGACTCAAATTTATCCAAGTTACCACGTTTTAGGATAAAGCAGCGACAGCCAAAAACTCGAAGATGAGTAACCTTGGGCTGTCTCCCAAAACGCAGCTCATAAGATGTCAAATTTAAAATTGAGCGCAAGAAAATTCGGTTTGAGATGTAGCAAGCAGTGTTCATGGCCTCAGCCCAGAATTTTCTAGGAGTCCTATGCTCATCAAGCATCGTCCTAGCCATCTCAACCAAAGTGCGGTTCTTCCTCTCAACGACACCGTTCTGTTGAGGAACCCGCGGAGCAGAGAATTGATGTTCTATGCCATGCTCCATGCAAAAGTCAACAAAGAGACTATTTTTGAACTCAGTGCCATTATCACTTCGAATGAATTTTAATGCACCAGGGAGTTCAGTGAAAAGTCTCAAAGCCAAGCTCCGAAAGTGTAAAAACACTTCATCCTTGCTGGCAAGAAAGAAGACCCAAGAGTAGCGAGAGAAATCATCGACAATAACTAATACATACCACTTGCCGCCTAAAGAACTAACCCGAGAGGGACCTACAGTGTCCATATGGAGAAGTTCTCCGGGTTGTTCAGTCATCACAGTGGTGACTGGCGAATGCGAAGCGGCAATCATTTTTCCATGTCGACAAGGAGCGCAAACTAAATTCTTCTCAAACTTGAGCTTGGGCAATCCTCGGATCAGACCTAGGGCGCTCAGACGAGCAAGCAACTCAAAGCTCATATGCCCTAGTCTCCTATGCCACTTCCACAGCTCAGAAGTTGAATGAGCAACAAGACAATGAGAAGAACCAGATGACTCTGAAAAATCAGCTCCAAAAACTCTCCCAACCCTAAAGATCTTACACACCACAACGCCATCAGAATTGAGCACTTGCGAAGTATCGCGATGAAATCGCACTTCGAAGCCCTCATCAAGCAACTGAGATACAGACAGCAAATTGTATCCCAGGTTCTCAACCAAAGCAACATCTTTGAGAGTGAAGTTCGAATTAATTCTTACCACACCTTTACCTTTCACTCTACTCCTTCGATTGTTTCCGAAGGTGATATGTTCCCTTTGCTTGGTTGTAGTGAGGCTGGAGAACCATGCTGCATCTCCGGTCATGTGGCGCGAACAACCGGAGTCCATGATCCACGTGCCCTCCAAGCCTTGATCTGTCGCCTACACACGATAAGAATATCTCGATCGCTCAGTGCTGGGGTGAGTGAAATAATGACGAGGCATCCAGCACTGAGTGACACGAGTAGTAGGCACAGTAAAAGCAGATGATCTACGCACATAATAATCAGAATGATGCAAAGTGCGAGGTCTACCTACATGCTGTGAATGAACAACATGTCGAGGTCTCCTACTCTGACGAGGTACAAATCTGCTAGCCTGAGGTCTACCACCATATGGAACATGGTGAACACCTCGAGGAGCAAAACCTCTCTGAGAAGCACGAGGAGCCTCAAAAGCAGGACGATAGTACAACTCAGACTCATGCATACCTAAAGATGGGTAATGCATGTCCTGGTAACTCATCGCATGTGCGCGTCGCTCATCCTTGATGCGACGAAAACAGAACCCAACCAAATGACCCGCCCGCTGACAATAGGAACAATGAAACACTCTCCTGGGGGCATTCTCATGGGTCACAGGAGCAACTCTCACAGGCTCCTTGGGTTTCTTCTGTGTGGTTTTCTTAGGAGGATTTTTCTTGGCAGGAGGAGTGGTTTTCTTTGGTGGATGGGTAGGCTTTTTGGCTGATGGGGTGTCCAACAGAGCTCTCTCTTTCTCTAGGGTGTGGGAGAGGTAAAAACAGTTTTGGTCTTACTGTCTGAAGGTATCCTCTCAAAACCCAAACCTAGAGCTACCCCGGCTCTGTCAGCACACAACTTGGTCTTGGCCAAGAGCAAATCCATCCTACCCTTTCCCTCAGTGCATTTGTTAACCACAGAAAGAAGGTATTCATTTTCGGACATGAGGTTTTCAGCTCGCTCTCTAACAGTGCCTAGCTGGTCCTTAAGGGTAATGCATGTGTCACACACAGGCTGCACATCCTTAGAACTACCGGCCCTCTCCAATCTAGCCTCCAAATCATGAACATGTTTATCACGTAAATTAATGCTTTCACGTAATAAAGAGCAGTTCATGCAATCAATAACATCATGAGGTCTAGAATCCACCTCCAAAAGCTGCTTCTATGCAGTCTCAAGCTCAGAAAGAGTTTGAGCATGAACAGAACGCAACTGAGCAAGCTCACTCATGACAACGGAACATGACTCACAATCAGCATCATCAAATTTAGACTTAAGCATGGCATATTCAGTAGAAATAGTTTCTAGCCTAAGTCTAAGGTCTTTTCTTTCTCTAGCGGCTTGCACAAGTAATCTATCCTGACCTAGAACTACTTCATTCAGCTCATCTAATTTAATTAGTAGCTGGTCAGATGATAGGTTTACCTCAGATGAGTCAAGCTCATCGTCGCTGTGATCGCTGTCGGCCATGAAGCAAAGGTCGGTGAAGTCACGTCCCTTCTTGTCCTTCTTGTCCTCCTTCCGTGGGGACTCCTCCTCCTCAGAGCTCGACTCCTCAGTTGAGGACGTGTCGATGTCGCTGAGAGCAGCAACAAAAGCTCTGGAAGCGGCCTTGGCTACTTTCTTAGCCATCTTGCCGCGCTTGCCCTTCACAAAGGGTTTCCTCTCCTTGTGGTATTTGGGGCGCTCACTCTCATTTTTCTTTTTGATCTTAGGGCAATTAGCCTTGATGTGAGAAGTGTCACCGCATTCAAAACAACCACCAAAACCACTTCTCCTCTGATCCCGTCTCTCATGATGAAAACGGGTGAACCTCCGGGCAATGAGAGCAAGCTCATCATCAGCTAGAGTGTCCACCTGCTCCTTTGTGACGGAGACCAGGGAGGACAAAGCAAAACCATCTGCAAAAACACAAGTACCTGATGTGCTTGGTTCTGCAGTGGTGCCACGGCTAGTGCTAGAAACCAATGCCAATGGCTGTGGCAAAGAGCTTCTGTGCACAGCAAGAGATGCCTTGGCAATCTCTGTGGATTTCAGCTTGTTAAAGAGTTCATCGCAGGTCAAAGTGTCATATCCTGCGGACTCCTCAATGCTGGATATCTTTACTTCCCATATGCTACGGTCAAGAGCATAGAGAAGCTTGATAGCCCTATCGTGATCACTGTAAGCAAGCGTCCCGTTGGACCGCAAGTTACTCACTATAGCATCAAAGCGCGAAAACATGGCATCTATAGATTCACCCGGTGCCTGCACAAACAGCTGGTACTGTTGGTTGTATGTGCTTTGGCGTCTGGCCTTAATCTGAGTAGAGCCCTCATGAAAAACAGTGAGTGTTGTCCAAATCACCCTGGCAGTCCTAAGGTGCTACACCCTATCGAACTCACTTCTACTCAAACCGATGAATAGTATATTCCTTGCCTTGGAGTTGGCATTATACTGATCCTTCTCAGTCTGAGAGGTGCGAGTCTCAGGGATGGAGTATTGCGAGTCCACAATCTCCCAAATTGCATTTCCTTGGCTTAACAAGTAAGCCTCCATGCGCACCTTCCAGTATGCGAAATCTGTCCCATCGAACAGAGGAATTTTACTGCCTCTATCCATGTCGCCAACAGATCACAAAACCGGTTAAGGTCAACTGGTGATCTTAACCTGCTCTGATACCAATTGATGGACCGGAAACGGCGACCAGAGGGGGGTGAATGGGAGCTTTTTAAAAATTCGGGCTAAAAACTAGCCTTCGGTTTCAGTTCTGTCTTCTGCGGAACAGGCTTCGAACACTACCTTCGAAGGTCTGGTTCGGAGGTACTTCGACACCTTCGAACACAGGCTTCGGAGGAGCAAAAGTTCGAAGCCAAGAAGACTTCGCTCCACTTACAACCCTCAAAAATCTACTCTGCTTAGTCAGTGCAGGCTCCGCACACAGGGTGCTTCGAGCAGGCTTCGCACTTCACCCTTCGCAAGAGTGGACAGCTCTCTGAGGACTTCGACCAAGTACTTGGCAACAGCAACTGGTGCTGAGCTTCGTACACTAAGGTCTAAACGCACACTACTAGACTTCGCTAGGGGCTTCGACACAAGAAGCAAAACGGGCTACAATCAGGGCTTCGCTAGTAAGCAGCGAGGTCTTGCCTCCTGTTACACAGAGCGAACGCACACTGACAAAACACACTTCGCACAAAAACAACCTTCGCCTCAACAGGCTTCGGTGCACTACAACAGGCGAGGTATGTAACGCGAGCTCAAGCAAAAAGCACAGGAAGCAGGGCTTCGCCGCTTGAACAAGGAACACAAAATAGATTGAACTCTGGATGAAATACAACGAAGTATGTGGCTACAGGAGCTCAACAGTAAATGCTCAAAGTGTTCAATGTTACCTACCGAGCCCCCATATTTATAGCCCACAGTTCACCCAAAGGAAGTGACTACATTACCCCTAGGGTTTACAAAAGATTTGACTCTACAGAACTAAGGGGTACAAAAGGTAGTCCATCTTTATTCTGGAGGCTTCTCTGTCAGCTTTGCAGAGGGGACAGTGTCAGCCTTTTACAGAACAGACAGTGTCAGCCTTTGCAGTCTTTGACCTTCTGGAATCCTCCCTTCGCACGCGAGGGTGCGGTAGCTTCGGTGAGAAGCCTGAAGCCAGAAGGCCTTCGCTTCACCGAAGTTGGCCTCCGATACAGTGACGGTTTTGAGCCGAAGCCGTCAAAGCCCTTGGGCCTTCGCACCAACACCTCCGGAGTGGACCACCACGGCTTCGCAGCTACTCCCAGCTCGAACTCCGTCAGTCCGTGTACCGAAGCCATGCAGGCCGAAGCACCTCAAGTCAACCTTACTCCGGAGCTAGCCTCGCTCCGAAGCCTTCCTCACTCCGAAGCCCCACCTTCGGAGTACCACCCTTCGAAGTCCCTCCTTCGTCCAAGGCCTCCGCATGAAGAATTCCATGAGCCCTTCGTCGCAGTGTCTCTCCCCGAGCACACTCCTCGACGAGCCTCACCCGGACCATGCCTTCGAAGCGCCTCGACTTCTGAGACCTTCGTCAGGTACCTTCGAATGTATCCCTCCGGAGCACACTTCGAACCTTTGCCTCCGCAGAGGACTTGATCAAACCAACTCCGAAGTCACTCCATCCGGAGTACCTTCGAAGTGCCTCAACTCTGAGGACTTTGTCTCGGAGTACCTTCAGCCGGAGCCACACTCCGCACTCTCTGCCTCCACCTGGCACGCCTCGACCCGAGGACTGACCCGGACCACCTTCGTAGCCACTGTGACGGAGCTCCCCGCTCCCCTGGCATCAAGCCTCCCGCTTGACCCAGGTTCACCTGCTGCGAACCTTGTCCGTCGCCTCCGAAGTCCCTGCGCACCACCGACAAGCAAACAAGTGTTTCCAGTACTCCGGAGACCTCTCCGGGTTAGTAACCTCCGGCACACACTCCGGTGTACCGCCCAAAATATCGAAGCCCCTTCGGTACACACCCAGTCATCGTGTACTGTCGGACCCCTCCGACAAACACACTCCGCTGCAACAGCTGCAGCAAGCAAACACCGAACATTCTTCGGTAACACCACCTCCGAACACCCTTCGGAGGTCCAACCTCCGAAACCCTTTGGAGGAACAACCTCCGAACCCCCTTCGGAGGTACCCTTCGAACAGAGGGTAAAAAGCCTGTCAATCACTCATCACAAAACACCAAAACCAACCCTTGGTTTCTCACAAAGGCATACGACTTGCCTCTTGTTTCTGGACCATTCGGCCATACCAACTTCTACATCTGAGTCGTTGTTCTTGTTAGAGTCCGAACGATATACTTGAATGTATGCCACCTCCTTCTGATACCTCTCTCTTTTTGCTTCTTGGAATCGGTTCTCATGTGTCGATACCCTTTGCACTAGTTGGGAGAGGCTCTCGAACTCATGCGTTGAAAATCTCTCCTTAATTGGTTTTAGGAGTCCCTAAAATGCCAACTCTGCCAACTGGGTATCACTAAGGCTCAAACTATAGCATATGCTCCATACGTTTTGGAACCTCTAGATGTAATCTTGTACCGACTCATTCATTCTTAGCTTCATGGTCATCAAGTCGGTGAGCTTCATCTCTTGAATATCGGCGAAGGAATACTTGTGAAAATTCTTCTCCAAATCTTCCCATCCTATGATGGAATCCGCCGACAATGAGGCAAACCACACGAAGGCCAATCCTGATAGGGAGAGCGGGAAAAATCGGACCCTCGGCGCTTCATCGGTCGATGCCTCTCACACTGGGCGAGGAAACGGCTGATGTGCTCGATCGTGGAGACCGAGTCTTATCCCGAGAACTTGGTGAAGTAGGGTACCTTGTATCGGTCGGGTAGTGGTACTCAGCCAAACCATTCTAGGTACGTCGCCGATACATGTACGTTTGTTCTTTGGGCTTCAGTCCAAATTGATCTTTGATAACTTATGTGATCCGATTCACCCAAACATCTTCTTGTTGCACGCATGTTGGGTACTGTTCAAGCATTGGGGCCTACTGATATTGCTCTGGCCGGGCAACGTTGTATCTGTATTGCCCATCGTTACTATAGGGTTGTGCTCCGAAGTTCACAGTCCTATGGTAGCCCTTAGGAATACCGTTGGGTGCCCCCTAGGGGCATGATGTCTGGCAGCATGTTCCTTACGTCACCATATCTAACTTGTGGGGCCTCCCGTTTTACTGGCCTGGGCCGGCCATTGAGAACGGTGCCGACGCACCTCTTTTGAGCTTATACGGCGAACTCGATGACAAGTCCCGAGCGGGGACCGATGGTTGGGTCGTCCTGTTTCCTATATGGCCGACCAAGAAGGTCGGTTGTTCTAGCCTCATCGGCCCTTGCGGCTGTGGAGCCATCCGAGTGTGTTGCGGATTCTATAGCAATTTGGTCTGAGTATCAGGGAGATACATTGGACCCTGTGGTGGCTCGTGGGCTCAGTGCCATCAATAGTCTTCTTGATCAGCCCGTGGAGGGTGTTGACCAATGTTCTAGATTGATTGATAAGCACGTGGTGAAGCGTGTTATCGACGATCTCTTGGAAACCCCGATATGAGGGCTTTTTGTCGGTTGATTGATCTCCATGGTCATCGCTGGTATTGGCAACGAATCCGTTAAGATGGGACCCGCTCAAGTCATTATATAGGCTTATAGGCACAACTCTTGGAAAGCGTCAATGTGTTTTTGTACCTCCACCCTTTGTTCTTCAGTCAAGGTCTCGAAGGTGATCGGAATGATGTTGTCATCATTGAGTTCACCAGCAATGGCTGAATTGCTGAAGTGTTGTCCCACTGGGTGTGCCAAAAAGCGTGTTGGTGCGTTTTTTGTCACACTTTGACACACGTGTGGCTTCGGAGATCTTCTTAACTCAGTGCAGATCCTACATTCTTAAAAAGGGTTCAAGGCATGCCAATCAGTTTGACCCTACAACTGATAAGGAAACAGAGATAACAATATCAGTAGCATAACCTATCGGCTATCGAGCTGATGACCGCAATGAGGGTAGGATAATCTTGGACTATTACGTTGATCGGCCATAGGGCCGATGACCACGGGCGAAGCGATCGGGCGAGCGTGCCATCGGTCGATGAGATAGACAGTTTGCACGTATGGGCCGATAATTGCTTTCCGATGGCGAATAAGATATGGCATTGAATTGAAGATAACCTATCGGCTTGTACTCCGATAGAACCAAATAAAATTTGCCAGATAACATGTCTATATCATAAAAATCATCACAATAACTAGATCAGACCTAACCAAGACAGTAGCTAATCACGATGATTTTAATAATATGTCAAAGTATCGGGCATGCTTTATTTAGATGAACGGTATACAACATGCAAAAGATTCAATAGCAAGAGATGTCGGACTTAACCGATGAAGCCTCAGACTATCACACCTAGATCACATGAATCCAAGAGATCAATCTGATGTAGCCTCAGACCTAGCTAATACACCGAGGCAAAGCGGCGACCATACTGTTTCAACGTTCACCTCAAGAGATCAAATTGATGCAGCCATGAGGATACTAACCTAGTTGATATGGTCGTTGGGGGAGGAGACACTCACCTCTTCGTCGGAGATCGAAACGATGTAGCCCAGCTCCGTGTACCGAATCCCGCTGGGGTTAATCTTGGAAACCAAGGGTGGCAATGCGTCGACTTGTTGTTTGACAGAGATGTATTTTTAACCTAACTAAGGGGTACATATTTATAGTTCGGAGACTTGTCGTACAGATATTATCTTAACCGATTCTGGATAATCTTCATCTTATCATCATCGTCTCCTCCATATCCAGCCATGTTGTAACAGACAAGCTTCTTTGACCATCTTTGATCAGATCTCCTTTGACTTCTTCTAATCGTGGGGCACTTCTGGTAGGCCCTGGGCTTTACCAAATCTTGACGTCAACAACATAATAGAGAAAGTATATATGAAGTACATATCAAACTGTATACGTAGCAAGTTGCATACATGGTAGGGAAAATATATACATGATAAGTAGTATACATGGTAGAAAAAGTATATGCATGACAAGTTGTATGCATAGAAGAAAAAGTATATGCATGACAAGCTATATACATGGTAGGAAAAGTCATGGCAGGTAAATATATATACATGTCAAGTTGTATGCATAGCTGGAAAAGTATGTACATGATAAGTTGTATACATAGCAGGGAAAGTATATACATGATAAATTACATATATCGTAGGGAATATATATATATGGTAAGTTGTATACATGGCAAGGCTTTATGCTGCAAGAGTTGTATAGGACAAGTGTATACATGACAATTGTAGTTGCAACGAAGATGATTAGTAGCAACTCTAGACAATAACTAATCCATGATTAGTCGTGACTAGTCAGTGCCCCTATGACTAGTCTCGACTATACGATTCGAATTCATTGATCCTTTCACCTCTTGGATGTAGAAGGGAAAAATATGCTAGTTGGTGCCAAGATTGTTGTTGCTATTGTTTTTTTTGATAAATTTAATGTTGGATCTGAAAAAAATGTGACTATTGATTAGTTTTTCTTGTCATGTAAATGCAGTGCCTGGCATAATTTCTACCTCATCTAACATGGCACACTAACATTTTTGTAAAGCCACCTTATTAGGGGTCAGGGATAAATTAGTAGTGCGGGAAAGAGTTACATAGACTTATTTTTCAGATTAAAGTTCTCACCTTCGAGACTATCCATTGCCCAATGGCAGCACGACTAGGGTTGTTTTTGGGCTAGGGCGAGAGGGGCGACTGCCTAGGGCTCAAGAAAATTAGGGGCCCCTAATTTATAAATACATATATATATATAATCCTGTATTTTTATACTCATATTAGTTCACGTCATGGCCCACAACAGTTATAAGCCAACAACCAGTACATAGCAGCAAACCGGCAACAAAAATGGAAAATAACCCACAACTTATTTTCCCAATTCCTAGTATGCAACTTGCAACAACTAGTAACTTTGCTCAACCCAATGCAGCACACAACATGCTAGTAGTAAGACAAGCAGCCAGCCATCCACGTCCATGATATCGTCCAAATGCACAGTCATCAGCTCGCTCGACAACCCTAAATCTCCAAATCTAAGCTCACGACTGTCAGTGCCCACCATGGCAACGAGCAATGACCAAGTGAGGCCCTCGTCGCCTCGGTTACTCCACTGGAGTGACGGAGCACAAAGCGCTAGTGAGTGCTGACTGGTCCCTATAAATCCCCACTTAAATCGTAATCTCCTGATTCCTATCAAAAATTCAAAGTATGTATATATATATATGTATGTATGGATTATGGTACATTCTTGAATCTTGATCCATGCGGTGCCTCCTTGGCCACTAGAAATCTCTTTTGATAACCACTTTATGCATAAAAAAGATACGTTAGATCAGATTAATATAAATATTACTATTGATAATTTTGTATTAGAAATATAAGAAGAAATCACTTTCAGCAACTAATATAGCTACGAGTCTATAATTGTTTTTTATAAGTGATCGAAGATAAATAAAAGACCCCTAATTTTCAGATTAATATAAATATTACTATTGATGATTTTGTATTAGAAATATAAGAAGAAATCACTTTCAGCAACTAATATAGCTACGAGTCTATAATTGTTTTTTATAAGTGATCGAAGATAAATAAAAGACCCCTAATTTTTTTTCGCTAGGGCCTTGGAATGCTAGGAACTGCGTTGAGCACGGCCAACCGCCCCATCTTCTTTCCTGCTCGGGAGGGGCTTGTTACCCCTGTGTGCATACTGGTCACAGTCACAGATGTAACTGCAAATGGCCCTCGACTCTCCCAGAAATGAACACAGTCAGTGAAAACAATAAATAATCTGTAAATATCCTTTACTTTTACATTCAAGTACCACTCAGTTACCCATGTGTATGCGTAATGCCCTTTAAGAACATGAATAATTGAACGAAATATTGACGCACCCAGATCCACGGAAGTTATCATTATTTTTACAAAGGCCGCTTGCAATAGTGAAATTTTCTGAAAGAAAAACAATGCAACATTTTCCTATTAACACCAGATAATTTATTCAAGCAGTCACCTTTGTGGCAATCCAACAGAAGGCTTTTCTTTCCTTATTTGATTATCAGGTGGGTGAAGGGATTTGCCAAAAGGAACATGGAACAGAGTTTGCGTGACAACAGAGGAACCTGGCCGCTTTACCGAAGTGATCTTTCAAATTATGTGAGGTAATGCCCATTATTTGACAAGCAGACGTCGCTTATGCTGGTATATACGACAATCAGCATTTAGAATCATCTCATATAAAAGTGAAGAGCTAACTGCATTGTAGCAAAAGTCATCTGGCAACAGAAATTAGCAGTAACCACTATCAAGTGAGGAAAGCAAACATGCCCGTATATGTCTAAAATCGGAATACAACATACATATCGTGATACAACAAACATGCTTCCATATACATTCAGGGGCAGCCATCTGAATACAAGCTTACAATAGCTGGTTAGAAAAAAAAATGGTGGTACAACAAGATCATTGTGTCCCAGGGGAGGGGGGAATAAACCTTGGGACTAGCAGATTAGAAGAGGGAGATCATTCTTCTGTGCTGGTTTCAGGGTCAGATACCGGCTCACCATCCAAAAGCCACTGTTCAAGCTCATCAAGATCGTCATCGTTATGCCGATACCAATCAGAAGATGTATCCCAACGTAAAGTCCCCAATTCTTCACCACGACAGGCCATGTGTAAGAAAGGGCGGCTTCTAACCAGGGCATCTACCATAACTCTGTTCAAACTGCCTGTTACTCCTAGCCAACGCAATCTTGGGAAATATGGTTTCTTAAACCACCGGATTGCAAGCGGTGTAATCCCACCACAATCGTAAAGATCCAGCAGCTGCAAGCTATTGCCATGAGTTCCACCATCAACTAGCATAGATGTAAGAGCCATCACAGAAGCATCTCCTATTTTCGGATTCTCTCGCATCCGGAGTTCAATAAGAGGAGTTTGACTGTTTGCTAATAGCATGATACCATCATCAGTGATACTTGGTATTCTGGAGAGATCCAACACCTGTAAGCTCTGCTTAACAGAACCAGCAAACAACAAGGGTATGCAATCATTTGTCAGCTTTCGGCAACCCCTGAGAGATAGGGAAGCTAGTGGGCATGTTCCAAGGCCCATATACTTCAATGCTTGATCACTGATATTGGTTCCATCCAACAATAAAATCCGCAATTTGGGAAGGCAGCTTAATGATCTCACAGCTTCATCACCCAGACTCCTGCAGTCCCTAAGATCTAATACGTTGAGATCCTTGTTGAAGGACAACCTCTCAATCCCAACATCAGTTAGCAGATTACACCACCTCAGGCTCACATGTGTCAAGTAAAGGGAAGTGGCAGTTATGTCATGGAAAACAAGATCTGTGAGCTGGCTTCCATGGGACACCCTAAGCTTATGAAGGCCAGAACAAGAGTGGATGATAGCCCTAAAACCAGTATCAGTCACCCTGGAGAAACCACCAAGACAGACACTCTCAAGATTTGAGCATTTTTCGGCCATTAGCAGGATTCCAAGATCATTTACTCGGCGGAAAGAGGTGAATAAGAACTCCTGACTTCTCATGAGAGAAACATGCTTTAGCCTACCTTTTGGATTAATCTGCTGAAGACCAGCATTGGTTAGATCCGATGATGCCGTAGGTTCTATTATAGGTGCATCCTGCAGGTCCAGATGTGTCAATGATGGAAGAGCAGCTGATATGGAGCCAATCAAATGGTCAGTGATGAAGTCCACAGAGAGGCATAAATTTTGGAGATTACGAAAAAAAAACTGGTTCCTTGACATCGTGCATGCATTGCTGGTATTCCATAGCCACAGAAAGAAGTTCAAGCAACATTGTCATTGGAATATATTCAATTTCAAGAGAAGTCAGTGCTTCAGAAGCAGATGCCCACACATGGCTAAAATTGAGGTCATCAAACATTGAGAAATCAAGCGCCATCCTCAGAGACTGAAAAGAATACGTAAGTTATCAGCTTAAATCCATGCCAGTTAAAGTTAATCATATTTCTAAGTACAAGTTTCACAGAAATATTCATTATGGTCCAAGCTGGAAGTAATATAAAGTAAACCATCACAAGACCCAATTTGGTTTCACACAACTGATTCACTAACAAAAGCTAGGATCGTATCTCTTTGATATTTTCAACCAATGGAAACATGATTGCACAAATCAGTTGTTTAATTAATAACTAAGAGCGAACCAATACCTCCAACTGAGAACAGCCATTAAGCAAATCCTGCAGATCAGTGAAGCTTATAGGCAGGCCCCTACGCTCAGCAAGGGAGTGGAGAGAAAGCACCCTACATGGAAATGAAGGAAATAATCTTATCAGTACCATTTTGCACAACAGAACCAAACGCAAACAGAGCGGATTCAACCACTGAAGCAAACAGCAACGCTGAGAAAATGTATTCCGTAAGCAAGCCTCTTCTGTTAGCAACCTCACAATGATTTGTTCACGGAGCAGTGTAGGGGAGTGTAGAACAGTACCTGAGATCTTGGCAGGTGGCGCCAAGCTCGCAGAGCAGGCGGCCGCTAATGTTGTCGCAGTTGAGGAGTATCAGCTCGTGCAGGCCGGGGCGGGCGAGGAAGCCTATGGCGGCGTCCTCGAGCCTGTTGCAGTCGAGGCGGAGGCTCCGAAGGCTCGGGTTCGGCGGCAGCAGCGGTCGGAGCAGCTCGTGCGTCAGCGCCACCTCCTTCAATTACAGACAGACAGAGAGGAAACGAAAAATCCGTCAATCGTAATCCTTAGCTGCGACGGCGACGAGAGAGTAAGGCAGGCGCGCGGGTGAGAGGAAAGGTACGGACGAGGAGGTGGAAGGAGGGGAGGAAGGTGAGGGCGTGGGAGGCGCAGGAGTGGAAGCAGCGGCAGGCTGCGGAGGCGGCTATGAGGGAGCGGACGTCGAGGTGGGAGAGAATGGTGGCGACGACGGCCGCCGGGAGCGCCGAGTCCATCGCCGGCGGCGAGGAGGGCTCGATCGGATCTGGTGGGGGCATGATACGGTGGATTCGGTGGCGTTGGCAGTGGTGGTGGTGGGACGTAGAGTAGAAGGGAGAAACAGAGAGATGCAGCTTTCGAGGACGACGCAGCCGTTGCTGCTTCTCGGAAGCTTCGTTTCGGATCACGGGCCCACACGGTGCGGCGCGGCTATATATGAATGGATTTGGATGGAAGCGAACACATTTTATCTGGAATAAGAATATAAATCTGGTTATTTTCAGATACGAATATAAAACAAAAAATTCAAATACGAATCAACATTCAGATGTTTGTTAATAGCAAAAAAAGATATTAATGGTCAAAATTGTTAAAATATCAATTTTGGTAATTTTAGATCGAAAATATACCAGACCTGGCACATGCCGGTTACCTAAGTCAAAATTAAGCCTAGACATGTCATGTCCAATTCCTATAAATATAGGTGCAAGGCCGATTCAAAGACCCCCAAAAACCCTAATAGATCTAATCTATTATTTTACATTGAATTGTCTTTACTTTCAATCTATTTTTCTTGCCCTAGGAGTAGCAAATACGTCCATCTTTGTGAGTTTGCGTTGTAAACTTTCCGTCTGCCGCGTCGTAATCATGATAAGCCTTGTTGATTCGCCTGTGAATCACTCGTTTAATCCACATAACGTATTTCTATAGGTTTTATCTGTAATTAGGTCTCTAGGCCGAATTGCTCCTGATCTCATGGTGTTTTTGCAGTGTTTTTCATCTCATCTTCATCGCTAAAGAGTTTTGAATCCATCCACCACCGTCGAGACGATCGCTGTAGTCCGAAGGCCAACCTTCGGAGGTTGTAGGTCTGACCGACGGCACCCCTCAATTCTGACCGGCCCGTGCTGCGTCGTCATATGACGCGCCGGCACGTTGCGGTCTAACCGGCTGCATGAGGCTGGTCTGACCGAGCTTAGCAGAGGGCTTCGAGACACTTTGCATCGGCGCTGGAACACCCTTCGGACCCTCCTTTCGGCCACTGTCCGGTCTGACCGAAGGACCACCTTCGGTCCGACCGACCGAAGGATAGAGGGACCCCTTCGGCCACCTTTCGCAATTTATGCTGGAGGCCCCCTTCGGCGATACCTTCGTAATGTCGGTCTGACTGGCTTGCCTTGTCCAGTCTAACCGCTGTGTGCACTTCGGTCTAACCGGCCCTGACTTGGCTGGTTGGATCACTTCCCAACACTTTGGTTAGTTAAATAATATTTTTGTATTGGTTAATTGCCTGGCGACTCCATTTATTTCCCTTGTCACTATCTAGGGTCGTCGGAACACGACGTCAGCATTGTGGTATTCTTAGGGTTATCTCTAAGTATCCGTGCGCTTTTGGATTGTCGAATCAGCGTCAGTGCGTTGACATTTTGGTCGACATATTTTAGTGTCAACATACTTTTTGGCGACTTCGCTGAGGAGAAACATGCCAAGTACTACTACATCAACGACGGGTATGTCTAATACGTCTACATTAATGGGGCCCTCGATGCCGATGGGCCCGATGGGGAGCGCGGAGATTGATGAAAGCAACATCATCCTCCCCACCCTCGATGACCTCTCCGAGGAAGATGGGACAGAGATCGAGGCCAAGACGAAGTAGATGCACACTCTCCTGCTTGGGCGCTTCACCAAGACCCGCGTCGGCTTCGACAAGCGATATCGACATCCCCGACCTCTACGAGAACAAGGTAACACCGTCATCCCCTCGACTATCCTCTCGGGACATCGAGCAAAAGATAGCCACCACAGTAGACCAGACGATTAGCACCACTTTTGCAAATCGTCTAGAAGCCATGGTCAACTCTAAAATAGAGGCGATGTTAAGGAGATTCGGCTTTTCCGAGGCTGCTTCTCTAGCTCCAATTGCTAGTGTACCCCGTGTCATCACATCCATAGTAGAACCGACAGGAGTACAGGGAAAACCATCGCATCTCTAACCTCATCATCTATGGCCAAGACCGCGTTCAACCCTGTCGGTCAAACCGGCCCTTGGGCCGATCAGATCGGCATGTACTAGCTTCAACAGCCAACAATAGTCGGTCAAACCAGCCATTAGGCCGGTCTGAACGACCATTACACCCTCGGTCAGACCGGCCCTATGGCTGGTCAGAACGGCATGTACCAGCCTCAGCAGCTGACAACAGTCGGTCAAACGAGCCATCAGGCTGGTCCGACCGGTCATTACACCCTAGGTCAGACCGGCACTATGGCCGGTCAAATCGCCCCTGCCACCTATTACGCGTTGCCTCCGCCCGCACCTACGCTACCCTTTCCCGCGCTACCCGCACCAACTGCTCCCGTGCACCCGTATAGGCCCAAGCACGTCCCGTGTCACGAGCTAGCATGAGAGGAGGAGCCGCACGGCCGACACGCTGAGATACCACCACGTGTCACGTCCCCACATGAGACGCGCATAGGCAAGAGGCATAGACAACATAGAATAGCGAATCCACGCACTATTTAGGGAATGTGCTGGTTTCACACCTCGAGATCGAGCCAGAGTTTACTACAAGCCATACCCCTATCACTTCGACACTATCTCATACCCACGCAGCTTTAGGGTTCCCGAGTTCACTAAATTTGACGGTGAAGGTAGTAAAACAACCCTAGAGCACATAGGCCAATTCCTAGCATAGTGTGGTGAAGCTAGTGGGTCGGATGCGTTGAAACTTAGGTTATTTTCCCTGTCGCTTTCTGGCACCGCTTTCACTTGGTTTTCGGCGTTACCGCCAAACTCTGTGCGGACTTGGGCATAGTTAGAGTAGAAGTTCCACGACTACTTTTATATTGGGGAAACCAAACTTAAGTTCTCACACTTGACATCGGTTAGACAGAAGGATAACAAGAGTGTCTCCGAGTACATTAGGCGCTTTAGGGACACTAGAAACCAATGTTTTAGCCTAAACATTTCCGAGAAGGACTTGGTCGACCTAGCTTTTAACGTTTTACACTCCGAACATAAGGAGAAGCTAGATGGATAGGATTTCTTCGAAGTTAGTCAAATCCTATAGAAGGCTCTGGTTTAGGAAAGCCGAGCCAAAAGTAGAAAATTCACTAAGACATTTAACAAACCTAAGGCTGAGGTGCACGTCATGGAGCACCCCGATGACGAATCATCAGAGAGCGAGGATGACTCGACCGACATGTACACTAAGGAGTGGACTTAGTCTAGCAAGACCAAGCTTGTTACTTGCTCTGAGTTACGGCCGTCTCCGACTAAGAGTCGACCCAGTGAAGTAAAGTATGCATTCGACGTGACCAAGTGCGGCAAAATATTTGATTTTTTGTTGAAGAACAAGCTCATCAGGTTACCAAAGGGCCACATCATTCGAACTGCCAACGACTTAAAGAAACACGCTTACTGTAAGTGGCATGATTCACATTCTCATTCTACTAACGATTGCAATGTTTTTTGTCGACAGGTTCAATCAGCCATATAAGAAGTACGATTGAAGTTGGATACCAATCCCAAGATGAAGCTTGACCAGGACCCCTTCCCCATGAACACCATTGATCTCGACGGGAAGAAAGTGCTGATTCGACCGGAACAGACCGAGTCATCCATGGGGAAGGTACTCATGATTGGAGAGCCTCGCACACACACACTCATGCCGAAGAACCCTGGGGTAGGAGTGTGGAAAATGAACACTAATGCATCATCTTCGGCTGCGACCCACAAGAAGCCGAAGGTGACATATGAGATGCTACTTCAAAAACATAAGAAGAGGGTCAAGAAGGCGAACAGTCGGCCAGGACCTCCAGCAAGGCCGAACCCTCCTCGGAAGAGTAGGTTTGGCCCGCGATGGGCGAGACCACTGGAGCCACCTTTTCCTCCACCATCGTATCACCTGACGATGGCACAATGGCCTCCATGTTACTTTCCGCCTCCCGGGTACCCTTCCCCTTACTATATTTCTCCCTTTGTGCCTTTCGATTTTTATAACATGCAGAATCAAATGTGTGCGGCAAGGGGCGATGTCTTCGACAAATTGTCCGTCGCACCACGAGAGCATCTGGAGGAGGTGTCCAAGGCCATCGTTGTCAAGGTGGGATCTTTGGACGTCCCAATCCCTAAGGGGACCCCCTTGGAGCAAGACAGAGGCGATACACAAAAGGCAGCCAAAGAGAACATTATCAGTCTGACCGCAACCATAGGGCCGGTCAGACTACCCTCACCATCCTGGTCTGACTGGCCTACTGTGGCCGGTCCGACCAGCAGTTTTGTGTTTGCCGACAACAGTCGGTCAGACCGGCCCTCCATGGTCGGTCCGACTAACAGGACTCGGTCAGACCGGCCCAATAAGGCCGGTCCAACTGACATGATACAGGAACAGGTCCCCGCCAAGCACAAAAATGTTGAGGCTGATCCGGGTGCTTCCTATTCGACCAAGAATTCCAGGAGCAAATTTGTCGCGCTTGGCACGAAGCCACAACCTTCATGGGAGCCTCTAGGCATGACTAAATCACAAAAGAGTCGGCTAAAACATCTTCGGGCTCACGTGATGCGCGAGAAGAAAGTCGAGGACGAGTGGGATGCTATTTTTGAGGAGATCCATCCCCGACTAGTGATGAAGCAGGTATGGAAGCCCAAGCCGGTTGCCACAAACAACCCGACTCATACTCTGAGTGACGACGAGGATGATCTGATGGATGACAACTACACGCCTTTCTCCGAGGGACCCCTTCCTTAGGCAATGGACGTAAATGTTGTCTTGCTTCCCACTGAGTTCGCGCTATAACAGGACGAGGACGAGGTCGCTCAATTGAGCCTCGGCCCACGGGAGGCCATTGTCGAAAAGCCCTAGGATATGGTTCACCACTTGAAGCCTCTCTACATCAAGGGGAACATTGATGGGAAGCCGATCTCCAGGATGCTTGTAGATGGAGGCGCTACCGTCAATCTGATGTACTTTCTCTAGAGCTGATGGTGGGAAACAAGACGCTTCCCATGACCTTCTTCATCGTCTATGTGCAAGGTAACTATAGTGTACTACTTGGGCGCGATTGGATCCATGCCAATTGTTATACTTCATCTACCTTGCACCAGTGCTTGATCCAGTGGGACAACGATGATGAAGAAGTTGTACCAGCTAACACTTCAACCTAGGTTTCTTTCGCCGATGTGTCTATTGACAATGTCCATGATAAGGTAGAGTGTATGTTAGCTAGAGACCTCTCAGATTATGACTTTGTTAACGTGTCTGAGGGACGCTTTGTTCTAGTGTCTGTAAAGCCAGCTAGTGTATCTCGGTATCTCTAAATTAGTTGTCATGTTGAGTAAGAGTAATCTTGATTGGCTAAAGTCTCGTGTAGAGCAGTATCGCTCTTCTAAAGGCAGTATTGCTGAAGCCATTGAAAATTTTAGCGAAGTATAAAAGTTAGGTCAAGGGTTTGCGTCGGCCGACCCGTTGGAACAAGTACACATAGGTGATGGTAGTTGAGAAACCAAGGGTTGGTTTCGGAGTCTGTGATCAGTGATTGACAAATTTTATCGTCTGTTTCAAAGGGGTCCCTCCGAAGGGGTTCGGAGGTTGTTTCACCGAAGGGTTCAGTGGGTCTGTTTGTTGCAAGTGTTGCAGCGGAGTGTGACTATTGGAGGGGTCCGACAATACACTATGACTTGCATGTACCAAAGGTTTTGGTACTTTGGGTGGTACACCGGAGAGTGTGCCAGAGGTTGTTTACCCGAAGAGGTATCTGGGTAATGGATACACTTGTTTGTTTGTATGTGGTGCGCAGGTGACTACGGAGGCAACGGACGGTACACAGCAAGTGAACCTGGGTCAAGCGGGAGGCTTGATGCCAGGCGAGCGGGAGCTCAGTCACGAAGGCTGCGTGGGGTCAAGGTAGGTCCTCGGGTCAATGTGCGCCAGGCGAAGGCAGAGAGTGCAGAGCATGGCTCCGGCTGATGGTACCCCGAGATGAAGTCCTCGGAGGCGAGGCACTTCGAAGGGTACTTCGAATGGAGTGACTTTGGAGTTTGGCGGACAAAGTCCTAAGCAATGAGGCAGGACATTTGAAGTGTGCTCCAGAGGGAGGCACTTGAAGGTACATCCAACGAAGGTCTTAGAAGTCGAGGTGCATCGAAGGCATGGTCCGGGTGAGGTTCATCGAGGAGTGTGCTCGGGGAGAGACACTGCGATGAAGTGCTCATGGAATGCTTCATGCGGAGGCCTTGGACAAGGGAGGGAGTTCGAAGGGTGGTATTCCAAAGGTGGGGCTTCGGAGTGTGGTTGTCTTGAGGTACTTCGGCCATGTATGGCTTTGGTACATGGACTGACGGAGGTCGAGCTGGGAGTAGCTGCGAAGCCGTGGTGATCCACTCCGGAGGTGATGGCGCAAAGGCTCAAGAGCTTTGACGGCTTCGGCTCAAAACCGTCACTGTATCGAAGGTTGACTTCGGTGAAGCGAAGGCCATCAGGCTCAAGGCTTCTCACCGAAGCTACCGCACCCCTCGCGTGCGAAGGGGGGCTTCAGAAGACTCCAAGACTACAAAGGCTGACCATGTCTGCTCTGCAAAAGCTGATGTTGTCTCCTCTGCGAAGCTGACAAAAGAAGCCTCCAAATAAAGTAGACTACCAGCTGTACCCCCTTGTTCTGATGAGACAAAACTAGTGTAAACCCTAGGGGTAAAGTAGTCTATTCACAGGGCTGAATAGTGCCTATAAACAGTGGAGGCTAGCTAGGCAACAGTAACACTTTTTGAGCAGCCATTTTTGAGCACCTGTGCTAGCCGCCACATTCTCTGTGTTCATCCTGTGAGTTCATTTTGTGATCCCTGTTAAAGCAATGAAACTTTGATTCTGTTTTCATTTACTGTTTGTACTTGTATGCCTACTTTGCACTACATGTGTTGATCTCTTTGTGCCCCACTTTTTCTTGTGTTGAGTTTATTGCACTAGAGTGGTTTTGGAGAAGTGTGTGAGTGTTCTGTGCGTGTGAAGTGTGTTTTTTAGTATATGTTCGCTCTGTGTAAACCGGAGGCTAGACCTCTCTGATTAATAGCGAAGCACTATCCTTGAGTTAAATCGAAGCCTATTTTCTTCTCTTGGCGAAGTCCGTAGCTCAGTGTGCACTGTGAAGTTTAGACCTTCGAAGTACGATGCCTAGTACCAGTTGCTAGCGTTGAGTATTTGGTCGAAGTCCTCAGAAGGAAGTCTGCTCTTGTGAAGGGTAAAGTGCGAAGTCTACTCGAAGGCACCCAGTGTGTGGAGCCTGCACTGACTTAGCAGAGTTAGTTTTTGGTGTTGTGGGTGGAGCGAAGTCTTCTTGACTTCGAACTTTTGCTCCTTGCGAAGCCTGGTTTTGGAGCTGTGAAATACCTTTGAACCAGAACTTCGAAGGTTGTGTTCGAAGCCTGTTCCACAGAAGACAGAATTAAAAACTGAAGGCTATTTTTAGTCTGAAATTTTAAAAGCTCCCATTCACCCCCTCTGGTCGCTGTTTCCGATCCAACAAATGGTATCAGAGCAGGTTAAGATCACCTGTTGACCTTAACCGGTTTTGTGATCTCTGGCGACATGGACAGAGTTAGTAAAATACCTCTATTTGATGGAACGGACTTTGCATACTGGAAGGTGCGCATGGAGGCTTACTTGCTAAGCCAAGAAAATGCAATTTGGGAGATTGTGGACTCACAATACTCCATCCCTAAAACTCGCACCTCTCAAATAGAGAAGGATTAGTATAATGCCCACTCCAAGGCTAGAAATATATTGTTCATTGGTTTGAGTCGGAGTGAGTTTGATAGGGTATAACACCTTAGGACAACTAGGGAGATTTGGACTACACTCACTATATTCCATGAGGGCTCTACACAGATTAAGGCCAGGCGCCAAAGCACATACAATCAATAATATCAGCTGTTCGTGCAGGCACCTGGTGAATCTATAGATGCCATGTTTTCTCGCTTTGATGCAATAGTGAGTAACTTGCGGTCCAACGGGACACTTGCTTACAATGATCATGACAGGGCTATCAAGCTTCTCTATGCTCTTGATCGTAGCATATGGGAAGTGAAGATATCCAGTATTGAGGAGTCCGCGGGTTATGACACATTGACCTGTGATGAGCTCTTCAGGAAGCTGAAGTCCATAGAGATTGCCAAGGAATCTCTTGTAGTGCATAGGAACTCCTTGCCACAGCCATTGGCACTAGTATCTAGCACTAGCCGTGGCACCACTGCAGAACTAAGCACATCTGGCACTTCTGTTCTTGCAGGTGGTTTTGCTTTGTCCTCCCTAGTCTCCGTCACTAAGGAGCAGGTGGACACTTTGGATGATGAAGAGCTTGCTCTCATTGCTATAAGGTTCACCCATTTTCACTATGAGAGACGTGATCGGAGGAGAGGTGGTTTTAGTGGTTGTTTTGAGTGTGGCGACACTTCTCACATCAAGGCCAATTGTCCTAAACTCAAGAAGAGAGATGAGAGTGAGCGCCCCAAATACCACAAAAGGAGAGGAAACCCTTTGTAAAGGGCAAGCGTGGCAAAGTGGCAAAGAGGGTAGCCAAAGCGGCTTCCAGAGCGTTTGTTGCTGCTCTCAGCAACATCGACACCTCCTCAACTGAGGAGTCGAGCTCTGAGGAGGAGGAGTCCCCAAGGAAGGAGGAGAAGAAGGACAAGTGTAGGACCGAAAGTAGCGACCAGAGGGGGGGTGAATGGGCGCCTAAAAATTTCTTACTAAACTATATTTTAATCTCAACACCCAAAAAAACTAAACCAGACAAATAATATTTGCAAAGCAAATTTCAGGAATTAAAGTTGTCTAGCTTAAAAATAACTGGTGTCCTAATTAAATTGATATTAAAAATAAACTAAATAAAAATACAGCAGTAAATAAAAATACCTAGATAAAAACTCGAGATATTAATATTTCAGTCTAGAAATAAAATATTAATCAACTGAATAAAAACATGGATCATCCAGATATTAATTTAAAAATAAATCTAAAATATTCCAGGTAAACCTAGAATGAAAATATTACTGCGACTAATACTAATTTTTCTTTTTACACGAGCAGATTAAAGATATTTCAATAAAAATATGCGAGTACTAAAAATTATTTTAGTAGATTAAATTACCCACAAAATTTCTAAACAAATTTTCAGCTAATTAATTAATAGATGATTATCTTTAAAAATTGATCTACCAAAAAATAGGAGATTAAAACTTTTTACCTACATGCATAAACCGGCGTGAAACCAAACTACAGGAGCAACAAATATGTGGCCGCGCCTCGGTTTGCGTGCAAACAGAGAAGGAAACAAAACTTTGCCGTGGAAGAAAATTTGCCGTGCGCCAGTGCGGTACGAGGCCCGTGCTTTGCCTGCTGCCGTTCTTCGTGCATCCACCGTGCGCACTACGTGAGATTGGCCAGCGGGTCCCACGCGCGGACTGCTGTGTGCAGCATGCGGCGGACGGGACCAGCACTTGATGGAAATCACCGCCTCGCCGGGGCGTGCGCACGTTCGCGTGGGGCTCGCCACAACAAAGAAACTCCCGCCGGTGAGCCAGCTTTTGCGCGCTGAAAAAGAACACTGCCAACCTGGAGCTCAACGCAGGCACGCGTCTCGAGGGATCCAGAAAATAGTAGCCGGCTGCGGGAAGAACCAAAAGCGCTGTTGAGCAGTATCGAAGAAAATTTTGTAGATGAAAACTTTCGGTGGAAAACTGAAAATGGACTATAGATTGATCTAATAAAAACCGCCAACTATCCCCAAAGGGATAGGGGCCTATTTATAGGCAAATCCTAATACATGAAAAGACTACTTTATCCTCGGGTAAAATAAACTGACTCTAAAATAAATTCCGAAAATTACTAAAATATTCTTAGAAAAATTAACTCACTCGAACAAAAATATTCTAAACTTAAAAACTAAATATTAATATCCTAAAAACGAATTAAACATAGATCGTTAGTTTTACGTCGAAACTGACAAAGCGTCCACCGTCTTCGCACCGGGTACCCGGATTGGGCCGACCCGACCCCGCAGCTTCCTCAGCCCGGCAATCGCTCGCCGCCCGTGTACCTGAGTCAACCCCAGTCAACAGACCGGTGGATCCTCTGCCGCTCCTAGCCATGTACCCGGATTGGGCCAGCCCGACTCCGTGGCTCCTCTGCCCGGCCGTCGCTCACTGCCCGTGTACCTGAGTCACATGCGCCTCAGACTCGGCAGGTCTTCATCTCTCCCTTCCATTGACTTCCGTTGACAATCACTCATCACATCTGGAATATCAAAACCATATTCTTCAACATGGTTTCTCAATCTCCCCCTTGATGAGTGCATTGTCAACACCTTTTTCAGCTCATCTCCAGAACCTGCAAAACAAGTGGAAACAAGAAAACAAAACAAAAGAAAATAGAAGAAGGAAAATAAAAGTTTAACCCTAATGACCAAAAGCCAAACAGAAGCAAGAAAAATGGTCATTATGGTTAACCAAAAATAAAGCCTCAAAAACAAGTGCAAATCTCAGAATTACCAACAAGAATAAACTCCCCTTGAAATAACTCCCAGAGAAAGCCAAAAATATATCCAAAATTTCTCCCCCTTGTTGACAATTGGACTCATCAAGTGAGACTAAATGCACTTTAAAGAGACATAAACACAGACTCCCCCTGAAATGCAGCTTCCCCTCAAAATATGCTATGAATGCAGATGGGGTGCAGGTGGAGTGTAAAAAGCATGCTTCTTAGATATGATTAACTGCAATTACACCATCTAACAGGTATAGCAAAAGATATATTGTTTAAGATACATGACATGCTCAGTGCAATAGATGATATCTAAAGAAAGTCATTAGCACACATTTTTTGATTTTTGCAAAACAAAAGCATCACCACATTTTCTAGTTAACAAGCAAAGTAAAGCATGATATGCAAAAGCTAACTGATATCTACCAAGATAAGCATTGTCCAAAAACAAAGTGCTTCAGCAAACTTGTCATCTTTTTAAATTTTTCGGACTTTTTCTTTATATTTTTCATTTCTGCCAGGGGTTATTTGCATGTCAAACCTTATGCTAACCGACCAAGTCAAGCTAGGCCAGAACTGGACCATCAGAAGCTTAAGACACTGGTCTTGGCATACATTACACCGTCCTAGTTCATACCAAAGTGCTATGGTAAGCAGTCCAGAACAATGTAATGCGACAAAGCAAACCCACCTGGATCTTTTCTTATAATCATAAAAATGCATAAATATTTTTTTTGAATTTTTATCATTTTTAAAGCACCTTTTGCATATTTAAAACATATAAATGTCCAAGTTGCATATCTGCATCTAAGTAAGGATCTAGCTACAAGGCATGTAAAAGATAGCGAAAGCATTCAGCCTACACATGCTAGTTAGCAGAAGCAATGGTGATCATTTTTCAAATTTTAAAGCATAAAAGTCATGCATATGAAAAATATTAGATATATCATGTGAACTGGACCAGAACATGATCATCGACAAGTAATCAAAAACATATACTAGCTAGAGAAAGTAAAGCAGATTAATCATATAATAGAAGCAAGCTCAAAATGTGATTGATGATTATGCATGATATGAACGCACACAAAAAGACTCAATGAAAATAAAGAAAGAAAAAAGAAAACTGATACCAATGAAAAGCTGACTCAAAATATCCTAAAAAAGATACACAGCTCCCAAAAACACGATCAATAATCATGAGTGGGACCAAACGGTCCAATGCCAGGTTTAGTAAAAGTGTTGAACCAGTGTCGAGCCATCTGCGCGTATGTAGCAAAGCAAAAGGAATTATACGAGTCTGGACTGAAGCGCGGATCAAAGCGCGGTCCTCTGTTCTTCCTAAAATCATGGTCGCGAGATCCAAAATTGTATCCATAACGAGCTGGAACTCTGCCGGAATGGAAACCACCATCTGGAGCACGGCCATGAAAACCGTCTCCTCTACCACCACCTACACGATGTGGCCTGGCCTCTAGCCTCTCTCTACATCGAGGAACTCTCTGTCTAACACCCTGCTGGTAGAACTGCTCCTGCCCACCTCGAGCTCTCTCTGCTCGCTCAACCCGCTTCCTCCTAAAGCAAAACTCCTCTAGATGCCCGTCTCTCTGGCAGAACTCACAGTGATAGGTAGGCTTCTTGGGATGTGGTTGATACTTGGGATTCTTAGGCTTGGTGGTGTTTGGTGTATCATCTTTGGTGTGAGAGGATCCACGTAAAGAATCAAGAGAAGTGTGAAGAGTTTTAGGCTTAGGAACCCAGATCTGCTTCTTAGGTGGAGCTTTAGGTTGTTCTTGGATCACTCCATCCTTGGGCTGACTATCCTTAAAGGACTCAGTGGAGTGAGTCTTGGGATATCTCTGTTCGGGAGTCATCTTACTCCACTCCACTGCACGGCTAATGGCGCTCTCAAAATCAGCCTTGGTATATGTGTAACCTACCCCAAAACCATCCTGTCTCTTGAACTGCTGGATCATCATGCCGAGTTGTGTCTCTTTAGCACTGATCCAACTCAGGATTGAACGGAGGTAAAAGTTCTCGTTCTGAACATCAGCTAGCTCCTCTCTCAAAGAAGCTAACACCTCCACCTGAGACAAGCAGATCTCACACTCTTTATTAACTTTGACAGACTTCTCAGCTTTTAGCTTGA
This sequence comes from Zizania palustris, assembly GCA_019279435.1. NCBI lineage: Eukaryota > Viridiplantae > Streptophyta > Magnoliopsida > Poales > Poaceae > Zizania > Zizania palustris. Next base: position 30,547,655 of record JAAALK010000079.1, on the reverse strand, counting down.
TCAATTCCATTCTAATGGACAAGCAGTTCTCACAAACAGTGGGTGGAACTGACAAAGTCTCAAGCTCTAGCTTAGTCTGCTCCAACTCAGCTCTCACTCCAGCTAACTCGCTCAACTGCTCATTACTCTTGGCTCTCAGCTCGACTATACTAGCTAAATGAGATGGGCAGTCTACACAAGGTCTGACGATAGTGGCATGAGCATCTTTTAGCTCCTGCTGAGCGCTCTCAAGCTTAGTGGCCAAAGCGTCTCTCTCATCTACTCTCTCTGTGTACCTGGACTTGAGAGTCGTCAGGTCACACAAAAGCACCTCACAGTTAAGGCACTCACCACTATCACCCAAGCAAGGGGAAGAAGACAGACTCTCAATCTTGCCATTTGTTGTGGCAAGCTCACTCTCAAGCTCATCTATCCTCTTCTTAGCCCCTCTAAGCAGTTTCTCCCTATACTTCAACTCCTGACTGTTCTGTTCTAGTAAATTAACAACTTCTTGTTCATAGGATGATACCTTCTCATTGTCGTCGTCGTCGGAGGAGTCCTTCTCTTTCTTGTCCCCAAGAGCCATTGAGCATAAGCTCTTGTGGGGTCTTCGGCTGTGACGTGAGCGACTCTTCAGCTTGTCCCCGAAGGTCATGAAATAGAGGCCCGTCGGATTGTCCCTGTCCTTCCCCTTCTTGATCATGATATCTTCATCACTTGAACTTGAAGACGATGAGGAAGACGAGGATCTCTTGGAGTATCTTTTCTCCATCTCGGCAAAGAAGGTCTCGTCTCGCTTCTTGTTCTCACGCCTGTAATCTTTCAAAGCCTTTCAAAAGAACCTTGTCTTGGGCTTGCCCTTCGTGGAGTTGTCGTACTTACTAGAGTTGTAGGAGTTGTCGCCAGTTCCCTTCTTGTAATTCTTCTGCTTGGGACAGTCGGCGATAAATTGACCTGGGTCACCACACTCAAAGCATCCGGATTTTGTGCCGTGTCTCTTAAACATTCGCTTATCATAAACACGTCGCACTCGGTTGTTAAACAAGCACAGATCATCATCTCCTAGAGTATCAAGTTGTTCCTCGGAAATAGACATCAAGGAAAACGCAGTACAACTCATGGCATTAGGATCAGCAGATGGTGTCGCAAGCGCCAGCGTCTTTGATCCAGAACCAGTAAGATTTGATCTCAACTGGATATCGACCTCTGAGGCCTTGAGCTTACTAAAAAGCTCTGCGATGGTCAAGGTATCATAAGATGTGCTCTCAACAATAGAAGAGACCTTGATCTCCCAGATCTTAGGGTCCAAGGTATGAAGTACCTTAAGCGCCTGTTCATGATCTGAGACCAGCTGATCACCATCGGCCTTGTTAACACGTAGCTTGTTAATGATCGATTGAAAGCGACCAAACAAAACCTCAACAGTCTCACCCGGCTTCTGTGAGAAATTTTCATACTCACGCCGGTAGGTCTGATATAGTCTAGCCTTGACCTGAGCTGTCCCCTCATGGTGTGCCTGCAGGGTAGCCCAGATCTCTCTAGCAGTGGTGAGATGGCTAACACGCTCGAACTCACTAGGACCTAGACCAGAAAAAAAATGTTCACCGCCTTACTATTATTTTGATGCTGGGTAATTACATTTTCAGCAGTATCTGCAGCAATAGTCGTAATGGTGAAACTAGGATGAACACAAATCTTCCATATATCCGAGCTCTGGCTCATAAGGTATGCTCGCATGCGAGTCTTCCAATAAGTGTAGCCAAAAGCTTCTAGGGATGGGATTTTACCGGGAGACGTCATGGTCACTACCTAGGTTTTAGAATCGGTTAAGATATTAGAAAAACCTAACCTCGCTCTGATACCACTTGTAGGACCGAAAGTAGCGACCAGAGGGGGGGGGGGTGAATGGGCGCCTAAAAATTTCTTACTAAACTATATTTTAATCTCAACACCCAAAAAAACTAAACCAGACAAATAATATTTGCAAAGCAAATTTCAGGAATTAAAGTTGTCTAGCTTAAAAATAACTGGTGTCCTAATTAAATTGATATTAAAAATAAACTAAATAAAAATACAGCAGTAAATAAAAATACCTAGATAAAAACTCGAGATATTAATATTTCAGTCTAGAAATAAAATATTAATCAACTGAATAAAAACATGGATCATCCAGATATTAATTTAAAAATAAATCTAAAATATTCCAGGTAAACCTAGAATGAAAATATTACTGCGACTAATACTAATTTTTCTTTTTACACGAGCAGATTAAAGATATTTCAATAAAAATATGCGAGTACTAAAAATTGATCTACCAAAAAATAGGAGATTAAAACTTTTTACCTACATGCATAAACCGGCGTGAAACCAAACTACAGGAGCAACAAATATGTGGCCGCGCCTCGGTTTGCGTGCAAACAGAGAAGGAAACAAAACTTTGCCGTGGAAGAAAATTTGCCGTGCGCCAGTGCGGTATGAGGCCCGTGCTTTGCCTGCTGCCGTTCTTCGTGCATCCACCGTGCGCACTGCGTGATATTGGCCAGCGGGTCCCACGCGCGGACTGCTGTGTGCAGCATGCGGCGGATGGGAGCAGCACTTGATGGAAATCGCCGCCTCGCCGGGGCGTGCGCACGTTCGCGTGGGGCTCGCCACAACAAAGAAACTCCCGCCGGTGAGCCAGCTTCTGCGCGCTGAAAAAGAACACTGCCAACCTGGAGCTCAACGCAGGCACGCGTCTCGAGGGATCCAGAAAATAGTAGCCGGCTGCGGGAAGAACCAAAAGCGCTGTTGAGCAGTATCGAAGAAAATTTTGTAGATGAAAACTTTCGGTGGAAAACTGAAAATGGACTATAGATTGATCTAATAAAAACCGCCAACTATCCCCAAAGGGATAGGGGCCTATTTATAGGCAAATCCTAATACATGAAAAGACTACTTTATCCTCGGGTAAAATAAACTGACTCTAAAATAAATTTCGAAAATTACTAAAATATTCTTAGAAAAATTAACTGACTCGAATAAAAATATTCTAAACTTAAAAACTAAATATTAATATCCTAAAAACGAATTAAACATAGATCGTCAGTTTTACGCCGAAACTGACAAAGCGTCCACCGTCTTCGCACCGGGTACCCGGATTGGGCCGACCCGACCCCGCAGCTTCCACAGCCCGGCAATCGCTCGCCGCCCGTGTACCTGAGTCAACCCCAGTCAACAGACCGGTGGATCCTCTGCCGCTCCTAGCCATGTACCCGGATTGGGCCAGCCCGCTCCGCGGCTCCTCTGCCCGGCCGTCGCTCACTGCCCGTGTACCTGAGTCACATGCGCCTCAGACTCGGCAGGTCTTCATCTCTCCCTTCCATTGACTTCCGTTGACAATCACTCATCACATCTAGAATATCAAAACCATATTCTTCAACATGTTTTCTCAACAAGAAGGGACGAGATTTCACCGGCCTCTACTTCATGGCCGACAGCAATCATAGCGGCGATGAGCTTGACTCGTCTGAGGTACCTCTATCCTTTGACCAGCTTTCAATTAAATTAGATGAACTGAATGAAGTAGTTCTTGGTCAGGATAGATTACTTGTGCAAGTCGCTAGAGATAGAAAAGACCTTAGACTAAGGCTAGAATCTGTTTCTACTGATTATGCCATGCTTAAGTCTAGGGTTAATGATGCTGATATTGAATCTTGCACTGTTGTCATGGGTGAGCTTGCTCAGTTGCGTTCCGTGCATGCTCAAACTCTTTCTGAGCTTGAGACTGCATAGAAGCAGCTTTTGATGGTTGATTCTAGTCCTCATGATACAATTGAATGCATGAACTGCCCCTTATTACGTAAGAGCATTGATTTACGTGATAAGCATGTTCAAGATTTAGAGGCTAGATTAGAGAGGGACGGTAGTTCTAAGGATGTGCAACCTGTGTGTGACACTTGCATAACCCTTAAGGACCAGCTAGGCACTGTTAGAGAGCGAGCTGAAAATCTCATGACTGAAAATGAATACCTTCTTTCTGTAGTTAAAAAATGCACTGAGGGAAAGGGTAGGATGGACTTGCTCTTAGCCAAGACCAAGATGTGTGCTAACAGGGCAGGGTTTGCTTTGGGATTGGGTTTTGAGAGGATTCCTTCAGATAGTGAGAACAAAACTGTTTTTACCTCACCCACTACCTTAGAGAAAGAGAGAGCCCTGTTAGACACTCCATCAACCAAAAAGCCTACCCAAACTCCAAAGAAAACAACTCCTCCTACAAAGAAAATTCCTCCCAAGAAAACCACTCAGCAGAAGCCTAAGGAGCCTATGAGGATTGCTCCTTTGACCCATGAGAATGCCCCTAGGAGAATTTTTCATTGTTCCTACTGTCAGAGGGCGGGTCATTTGGCTGGGTTCTGTTTTCATCGCATCAAGGATGAGCGACGCTTTTAGGGGATGAGTTTCCTGGACATGCATTATCCATCTCGAGGTATGCATGAGTCTGAGTTGTACTCACGTCCTACTTTCGAGGCTCCTCGTACTTATCAGAGAGGTTTTGCTCCTCGAGGTGTTCACCATGTTCCATATAGTGGTAGACCCCGTGCGAGTAGCTTTGTACCTCGATAGGGTAGGAGACCTCGTCATGCATTTGCGTCACAACATGTAGGTAGACCTCGCACTTTGCATCATTCTGATTATCCTGTGCGTAGACGATCTATTTTTATTGTGCCTACTACTCGTATCACTCAGTGCTAGATGCCTCGTCATGTTTTCACTCACCCCAGCACTGAGCGATTGAGATTTTCTTATCATGTGTAGGCGCGAGACCGAGGCTTGGAGGGCACGTGGATCATGGACTCCAGTTGTTCGCACCATATGACCGGAGATGTAGCATGGTTCTCCAGCCTCACCACAACCAAGCAAAAGGAACATATCACCTTCGGCAACAATCGAAGGAGTAGAGTGAAAGGTAAAGGTGTGGTAAGAATTAATTCGAATTTCACTCTCAAAGATGTTGCTTTGGTTGAAAACTTGGTATACAATTTGCTTTCTGTATCTCAATTGCTTGATGAGGGCTTTGAAGTGCAATTTCATCGCGATACTTCGCAAGAACTCAATTCTGATGGCGTTGTGGTTTGTAAGATATTTAGAGTTGGGAGAGTTTTTGGAGCTGATTTTTCTGAGTCATCTAGTTCTTCTCATTGTCTTGTTGCTCATTCTACTTCTGAGCTTTGGAAGTGGCATAAGAGACTAGGGCATATGAGCTTTGAGTTGCTTTCTCGTCTGAGTGCCCTAGGTCTGATCCGAGGATTGCCCAAGCTCAAGTTTGAGAAGAATTTAGTTTGCGCTCCTTGTCGACATGGAAAAATGATTGCCGCTTCGCACTCGCCAGTCACCGCTGTGATGACTGAATAACCCGGAGAACTTCTCCACATGGACATTGTAGGTCCTTCTTGGGTTAGTTCTTTAGGCGGCAAGTGGTACATGTTAGTCATTGTCGACGATTTCTCTCTCTACTCTTGGGTCTTATTTCTTGCCAGCAAGGATGAAGTGTTTTCACACTTTCGGAGCTTGGCTTTGAGACTTTTTACTGAACTCCCTGGTGCATTGAAATTCATTCAATGTGATAATGGCACTGAGTTCAAGAACAATCTCTTCGTTGACTTTTGCATGGAGCATGGCATAGAACATCAATTCTCTGCTCCACGGGTTCCTCAACAGAACGATGTTGTTGAGAGAAAGAATCGTACTCTGGTTGAGATAGCTAGGACGATGCTCGATGAGCACAGGACTCCTAGAAAATTCTGGGCTGAGGCCATGAACATTGTATGTTACATCTCAAAGCGAATCTTCTTGCGCTCAATTTTGAACTTGACATCTTATGAGCTACGTTTTGGGAGACAACCCAAAGTTACTCATCTTCGAGTTTTTTTTGTCGTTGCTTTATCCTAAAACGTGGAAATTTGGATAAATTTGAGTCGCGCTCTTCTGACGGGATATTTTTGGGTTACACTACACATGGTCATTCTTATCGTGTTTATAATTTGGAGACTAACACTGTCATCGAGTCATGTGATGTGACTTTTGATGAATCAACCATCTCTATTAGTTCCACTTTTGAACAGGCAAATGAACACAACATGGAGCAGACCATCTTCGAAGAAGAAGATCCCGGAGATTTCGAGGATGAACCCCTACTACCCTCGACATCAACCCCCGAAGCCGACCCCGCTTCAACCGCTTCGGCACAAGGTCCCGAAGCAACTGCCTCAACATCGGTCATCTTGGACCACTCCAACACACAAGTTGAGGGGGAGACTGCATCTCACCGTGAGGCTCCACATCACGTTCAAAGGATGCATCCTCCCGAACAGATCATTGGTGAGCTTGATCAAAGGGTAACACGTTCTCATGCTTATTTCATTAATTCCACTTTTGTTGCTTCTTTTGAGCCCTTAGATGTTAGTCATGCACTTTCTGATTCTAGTTGGATTAATGCCATGCATGAAGAACTTGAAAATTTTGAGAGAAACCAAGTCTGGACTTTAGTTGATCCTCCTCCAAATGTTCATTTCATTGGAACAAAATGGATATTCAAAAACAAACAAGGGGAGGATGGGACTGTAGTTAGAAACAAGGCTAGACTTGTAGCTCAGGGTTATTCTCAATTAGAAGGGATTGATTTTACTGAAACTTTTGCACCTGTTTCTCGTCTTGAGGCCATTAGGATTTTACTTTCCTTTGTGGCATCCCGTGTTTCACACTTTATCAAATGGATGTTAAAAGTGCCTTTCTTAATGGCTTCATAGGCGAAGATGTTTATGTAAAACAACCCCCCGGCTTTGAAAACCCCAAATACCCGCATAAAGTCCTTAAACTTCATAAGGCTCTTTATGGACTCAAGCAGGCCCTTCGGGCATGGTATGATAGACTTAAGTCTTTTCTGCTTGAGCGGGAGTATTTGATGGGATCTGTTGATAAAACCCTGTTCACTCTCAAGCATGGCAAATATTTCCTCCTAGTTCAGATTTATGTGGATGATATCATCTTTGGTGGCTCTTCTCATGCTTTGGTTGCCGAGTTTGCAGATGCTATGAGCAGGGAGTTCTAGATGTCCATGATGGGCGAACTCACTTTTTTCCTTGGTTTGCAAATCAAGCAAAGCAAACAGGGTACATTCATCCACCAGACGAAGTACACCAAGGACTTGCTCAATAAATTCGACATGGATGATGCAAAGCCCCTCGCTACTCCGATGGCTACTTCGATAGCATTGGATCCTAACGAGGATGGAGAAGCCGTAGACTAGAACAAGTTCCGAAACATGATCGGCTCCCTCCTCTACTTGACTGCTACGAGGCCAGACATACACTTCGCGGTGTGTCTGTGCGCTCGTTTTTAGGCTTCACCACGAGCTTCGCATCGCCAAGCGGTAAAGCGCATTCTCAGGTATCTCAAACATACCCTCGAATTTAGCATTTGGTATTCTGTGTCTTCCTCTTTGTGTCTTCGAGGTTATTCCGATGCGGACTTTGCTGGGTGTATGATTGATAGGAAAAGTACCTCTGGTACTTGTCATTTTCTGGGTACTTTGCTGGTTTGCTGGTCTTCTCGCAAACAGTCTAGTGTTACACAATCGACGGCTGATGCCGAATATGTTGCTGCAACTAGTGTTGCTCTCAGATTTTGTGGATGATTTCCACTCTGCGGGATTTTGGGTTAGATTATAAGAGTGTTCCACTTTTCTGTGATAACACTAGTGCTATTTGTATTGCAAACAACCCAGTTCAGCATTCTAGAACCAAACACATTGATGTGCGATATCATTTGCTTAGAGATCATAATGAGAAGAGTGATATCGAGCTTCAATATGTTGATACCCAACACCAGCTAGCCGATATTTTCACAAAACTCCTCGATGCTTCTCGTTTTGCCTACTTGCGTGGGGAACTTGGTGTTTGTCACTCTTATGGCATTTTGTGAGGGGGAGCAGATTTTGATTGTCTTGCATATGCTCATTGTGTGTAAAATTGCAATTATATCTTTTACACTTATATGCCTGATTTTAATTCATTTAAACATGTCAGCTCAGCTCAATTTAATATGTCTGAAACATTTTGTGCATGATTTTTCTTTCCAAAATCAAATCATGCTCACTACTTAGTCTTGAATCTAGCATGTTTAGCCAGGACTGTTTTAGCTATCTTTTATCTGCTTAATAGCAAGACTCCTTTTCTCTGGATGCTAAACACTGCAACTTGAAAAATTGTATTAATTACTCATGGATATTCATCAAGGGCTAAACATTTTGTTCACTTAATTAAAAATCCAAAAATCCATGATTTACATGCTTCAAGCGAAAAGATCCAGGTGGGTTTGTTTATCACACTAATCTATTCTAGACTACTTACCATTGCACATTGGTCTGAACTGGGATAGTGTAGTGTATTTCAAAATTACTGCCTTAAGCTTATGATGGCTTTCATGCCTAGGATTAGCTTGATTGGAAAGTATAAGGTAGCTAAACAAATAACCCCTGGCATTATGAAAAGAACAACAAATTCATGGTCCATCAAGTTTGCTTTCAATGCTCCACTTGAACTGGACTTGTCTATTTAGAGTAGAAATTGACTAGCTTTGCGCAATCCCTGTTTTACTTGTCTAGTTACCTTGAGTGAGTGGTGATGCTTTTATTTCAAAATGATGAAATCACATGCTTTCATCATGTTTTTAGAGAATGTTAAATTGAGCTGAGCACATGAAAATTGGTATTAAAAGTTGGCAAATTTTTGCTTTACATGTTTTTGCAATTCTGCCCATTTCGAAGCTGTGCATCTATTAAATGCTCCTTGATGCTTGCATTGCCAAAGGGGGAGAAATTTCTGAGTTCTCTGCAGCAAGGGGGAAAATAACTCAGGGGGAGTTTTGTCTTGCAAAGGGAAAAGATTTGCCGAAGGGGCTTTTACTCTTTTGAAAAAGGGGGAGGAAAATTCTTTTGTCAAGTGACATGATTTGGCTCTTTTCTGAGTTATTATGATCACTTGTGTGCTTAATTTTTTTAAATTTTCTTGAACTTAAAGTTGGTTGTCAATGCACTCATCAAGGGGGAGATTGAGAAACCAAGGGTTGGTTTCGAAGTCTGTGATGAGTGATTAATAGATTTTATCCTCTATTTTGAAGGGGTCCCTCCGAAGGGGTTCAGAGGTTGTTTCACCGAAGGGTTCGGTGGGTCTGTTTGCTGCAAGTGTTGCAGCAGATTGTGACTGTCGGAGGGGTCCGACAGTACACGATGACTTGTCTGTACTGAAGGTTTCGGTACTTTGGGCGGTACACCGGAGTGTGTGCTGGAGGTTGTTTACCCGGAGAGGTCTCCGGGGTACTGGATACACTTGTTTGTCTGTCTGTGGTGCGCAGGTGACTACGGAGGTGACGGACGGTACGCAGCAAGTGAACCTGGGTCAAGCGGGAGGCTTGATGCCAGGCGAGTGGGGAGCTCAGTCACAAAGGCTGCGTGGGGTCAAGGTCGGTCCTCGGGTTAAGGTGCGCCAGGCGAAGGCAGAGAGTGCGGAGCATGGCTCTAGCTGAAGGTACCCTGATGTAGGACCGAAAGTAGCGACCAGAGGGGGGGTGAATGGGCGCCTAAAAATTCTTTTGAATCTATGGCCTGTTCCCAACACCCAACGCACCTCAAAAGACTAAGCAGCAAAATAAGAACAGATTGCCTAAGTCTAAAAGTATCTAGCCTAGAAACGATTGGTGTCAAAAACAGAGAAACACCAATACAGTGCTAATAGGCATATAAACAAAATATTCAAGACATGGCAAAACAAACTTCTTAGTAAAATAATCTAAGTGCACATAAAATGGAGATGAGAAGTTACTGTTTGAATTTGTCTCCTGTTCAAAACTTGTCGAAGCCTGCTTCGCTGTGTCGAAGCCTGCTTCGCTGTGTCGAAGCCTGCTTCGCTGTGTCGAAGCCTGCTTCGCTGTGTCGAAGCCTGCTTCACAGTGACGAAGCCTGCTTCGGAGTCCCTTGCCGAAGTCTTGCGAAGGTTGTAGTTGAAGTGCTGAAGGTTTGTTGAGTCTAGCCTAGTTCGAGTGTAGCAGAGAGCGAAATATGCTTCGAAATGAAGTATGAATGTATCGAAGCTTGCTTCGAACAGAGTACTTCAAAGCCTAGACTTCGATCAGAAAGCTTCGAACAAAGTTCACAGAAAAACAATCTTCGAACAAGAAGAGAAGCCCAACACACGGCTGCAAGACCAAAACGAAGCCTACACTCAACCTTTGAAGCTAGCTTGATCGAGGTATAACTACCGTAGAGGTAAACTCCTATCCACAGACCAGCTCCGAATCGAAGTGAGCTGATGCTCTCACAAGAGATCGAAGCCTTGAAACATACTTCGGAAAACAAGCTTCGAACTCACAAACTGAGACCCTCGAAAAGGACAGCAACAGAAAGACCTCAGAAAAACATACTCCGAGCGAAGTCTACCAGAGAGACATACTTCGAAGGTAACTTCGAAGCCTGTCGAAGTATTGACTTCGAAGAGCTCGAGTCGGAGTACACCTTCGCAAAGACTATCGAAGTATGCCAAGCTAACAAACACTAAGCACAAAACATACTTCGAAGCTAGATTCACAGTACAAAAACGAAGTTGAAGTTCCAGCAAAGCTCTCGAAGATGTCAGATCGAAGCCTGCCTCACGGAGCTGAGGGACTTTCAACAGAGAAGGGGGCTTCGCCAGAAACAGCCAGAGAAAGGATAAGTCCTGTCTACTCGATCAAAAAGGCTAAGCAGTAAAAAGCAACCCTAGAGTACAAGTGTACTGTTGCTACAGGGAGTAGGTACTACTTGCTACATGCAAGAACTAGTACTACTCACGGGAAGAACAGAAGCAACTGAGACACACACACTCAGGAATAAAATAGTTGCGCACGTCAAACGAAGCCGTAAAACAACTGCAGAATCGCTGCAACTCGAAGTGACAAAAGAAGAGAATAGAAGCTCATGGATTCATGAAGAACAGAAACTCACAGCAGTGCATGCAGGAATAAAAATGGCTTGCGCAAGAGCCTGGCTGCGCACAAACAGGAGAGAGAGCGCAGGGAACAAAGAGGAATGACCCAATGAATTGATTAAAAAGTGATTTCAGCAAAGGGTGACCTAACCCTAGAGATTGGGGCCCTATTTATAGGCTGCCCAATGACTAGGAATATTCCACCAGCCCCTTAGGGTTTTTACAAACGCTGAAATAAAAGGAAAGACTAAACTGCCCTTAGGATATTTTTACAGACTCGACTGACTGACTGTGGGCCTAGGGACAAAATAGTAAACTCCTATTTACAGATGACTTATCCGGAAGCTAAGCTTTCGTAGCGACTACGACTTCTCTTCTGGACAGTCTGATACAAGATCAGCGGTTGTCAGTTTTGCGCCGAAACTGACAAAGCCTCCACCGACATTGCACCAGGTACCCGGATTGGGCCGGTTCGATTCCGCAGCTCTCTCAGCCCGGCAATCACTCACCGCCCGTGTACCTGAGTCAATCCTGGTCAACAACCCAGTGGGTCTTCTGCTGCTCTTAGCCCATGTACCCGGATTGGGCCAGCCCGACTTCGCAGCTCTCTCAGCCCGACAGTCGCTCGCTGCCCGTGTACCTGAGTCACATGCGGCCCATGACGCAGCAGATCTCCTCTTTTCTTCTGTCCTCTTTGACTATCATTGACAATGACTCATCACATCTGGAGCCATGAGGCCCACGCTATTCAGCATGGCTCCTCAATCTCCCCCTTGATGAGTGCATTGTCAACACTTCACTTCTTCAGCTCTTCAGTATCTGCAAGCAACTGTGGAAACACGAAAACAAAGCACAAGAAAACAAAGAATAAGAAAAATAAAGTAAAAGTTTCACCCTAATGATAAAAAGCCAAACAAAAGAAAGAAGTGATCATTATGGTTAACCAAAATGTGAAAAGAGTGCGATCTCAGAAACATCAACAAGGATATCAAAAGAGTAAGGACAATCAGGAAAAACTCCCCCTTAAACTCTTATCCCAAAATTTCTCCCCCTTGTTGATAAGTGAACTCATCAAGCACTCGAAAAGAGACATAGACTCCCCCTGAAACACAACTCCCCCTCAAAATATGCAATGAATGCAACTGGGGTGCAGGTGGAGTGAATAAAGTATGCTTCTCAGATATGATTGACTACAAATACAACATCTAACAGATACAACAAAGGACATACTGTCTAAGATACATCGCATGATTAGTGCAACAGATGATATCTAAAGAAAGTCATTAGCACGCATTTTCAATTTTTGCAAACAAAAGCATCACCACATTTTCCAGTTGACAAGCAAAGTAAAGCATGAGATGCAGAAGCTATCTGATATCTACCAAGATAAGCAATGTTCAAAACAAAGTGTTTTAGCAAACTTGTTATCTTTTTAATTTTCAGGCTTTTTCTTTTTCCTTTTTCATTTGTGCCAGGGGTTATTTGCATGTCAAACCTTATGCTAACCGACCAAGTCAAGCCTAGGCCAGAACTGGACCATTAGAAGCTTAAGACATTGGTCTTGGCATACACTACATTGTCCTAGTTCATACCAAAGTGCTATGGTAAGCAGTCTAGAATAGTGCAATGTGACAAAACAAACCCACCTGGATCTTTTCAAATCTCAAGCATAAAAGGCATGGAATTTTCATTTTTCTGATTTTTCATCATTTTAAAGCACATTTCCATGTTAAAAGCATAAAAATGTCCAAGTTGCATATTCGCATCTAAGTCAGGAACTAGCTACAAGGCATGTAACAGATAGCAAGAGCATTCAACCTACACATGCTAGTTACCAGAAGCAATGGTGATCATTTTTCAAGTTTAAAGCGTAAAAGCCATGCATATGACAGATATCAGACATATCAAGTGAACTGAACCAAAGCATGATCATTGACAAGTAATCAAAAGCATGTACCAACTAGAATGAGTAAAGCAGTTCAATCATATAACAGGAGCAGCTCAAAGGTGTCATATATGAATATGTATCATATGAACACACACAAAAAGACTCAAGAAAAGAGTAAAGAAGAAAGAAAACTGACGCAAAATATCCTAGAAAGGATACACAACACCCAAATCCCCTCGTAAACGTTCAAAAGTAGACTGATCTAGGGGTTTGGTGAAAATATCAGCCAACTGATGATGGGTATCAACATGAACAAGGTCAATGACACCTTTCTCATATTGATCCCGCAGAAAGTGAAAGCGCACATCAATGTGTTTGGTTTTTGAATGAAGACAAGAGTTTTTCCCTACACTAATTGCACTGGTGCTGTCGCAAAACAAAGGATCTCTGGTAGGAAAGATCAACCCAAAATCTCGTAGAGTGGAAATCATCCAAACCAACTGTGAGCAGCAGCTACATACTCAGCCTCAGTGGTCGAAAGAGAAACTCCAGATTGTTTTCGAGAAGACCAAGAGACAAGAGAAGAACCAAGAAATTGGCAAGTACCGGAAGTCGACTTGCGATCCAACCGGCACCCACCAAAGTCGGCATCCGAAAAGCCAGATAACTCAAGAGATGATGATGCTGAATAGTAAAGACCAAGATCAGGCGCATAAGTGAGATACCTGAAGATGCGCTTGACAGCCTGCCGATGAGACACGCGAGGTGAAGACTGGAAACGCGCGCAAAGTCCCACGGCGAACTGTATGTCTGGTCTTGTCACCATCAAGTATAGCAGCGAACCGATCATCCCTCGAAACTCCCTCTCGTTGACCTTGACGCCGCTCTCGTCCTTGTCCAGACCCCCAGATGTGCCCATCGGGGTCATCTGCGGCTTCAATTCCCCACCAAAGTCAAATTTCTTCAACATGTCACGAGTGTACTTACCTTGGTGGATGAAGGTGCCGTCCTTGGTCTACTTGATCTGGAGCCCTAAGAAATACTTCAGCTCACCCATGAGGCTCATCTCAAACTCATTGTGCATCTGCTCAGAAAACTTGGACACAAGAGAATCAGTAGTACCGCCAAAAATAATATCGTCCACGTAAATCTGAGCAACTAAGAAATCTGAGGCAACTCAGAGCAAAAAGAGAGTCTTGTCCACAGAACCCATCACAAAGCCCTTACCCAACAAAAACTGCTTTAATAGGTCATACCAAGCCCTGGGGGCTTGTTTCAACCCGTATAAAGCTTTTTGCAGCTTAAAAACATGTCGAGGAAACTTAGGTTTCTCAAAACCGGGAGGTTGCCTAACATAAACTTCTTCCTCTATGTACCCGTTCAGAAAAGCACTCTTGACGTCCATTTGAAAAATCTTAAAACCCTTCGAAGCGGCAAAAGCTAAGAGAATGCGAATGGACTCAAGACGGGAAACAGGGGCGAAAGTTTCTTCAAAGTCAATACCTTCCTTCTGGAAAAAACCCTGGGCAACTAGTCGAGCTTTTTTGCGCACCACAACCCCATGTTCACCTTGTTTGTTCTTGAACACCCACTTGGTGCCTATGGGGTTGCATCCTGGTGGCGGCTCAACTAGTGTCCAAACCTCATTACGGACAAAATTCTCAAGCTCTTCTTGCATAGCGTTAATCCAATTAGAATCAGAAAGAGCATGAGAAACATCTCTAGGCTCAAAAGATGCAACAAAGGCAGATTCAGCAAACACAGCAAGAGAGGTACCAGATGAACGCAAAGTTCTCTCAGTCAAATCACCAATGATGAGCTCTGAGGGGTGATCACGCTGAACTGCTTGGGATCCCTAGTGATCTGAAGTGACCTCACCGGAGTCAGCAGCTGGCACCTCTGGACTCGACTGAGGGGGCTTGATCGAAGTGGAAGAAGTGATCAGAGGTCCGCCCTCGTCCTCAGTCGAAGTCTCAGAAGGTTTGGGCTCTACAGGAGACGCAGAAAGCCCACCCTCATCAGCAGCTGGAGTATCCTCATCTTCCTCGAAGATGGACTCTTCGAGCTCACCATCACCAGAAAGCTCAAAAGAAGGAGTCAAAGAAGCCAAGGACTCATCAAATGAAACCTCGCAAGTCTCGACAAGCTGCTGGGAGTCGAGATTCCAAACACGGAAGCCTCGAGAATGCAATGCATAACCAAGAAAGACTCCATCCTAGCAACGAGACACAAACTTGTCCAAATGCCCTCCCTTCTTGAGCACAAAGCATTTGCAGCCAAACGCTCACAAGTGGCTCACTTTGGGCTATCTGCCAAACCGCTACTCATATGAAGTCTTACCAAGGTAAGCTCTAAGAAAAATGCGGTTGGCCAGATAGCAAGCCGTGTTCATGGCTTGAGCCCAGAAACACCTAGGAGTCCTGTGCTCATCGAGCATCGTCCTGGCCATCTCGACTAGCGTGCGGTTCTTTCGTTCCACAACGCCATTCTGTGGGGGAGTGTAAGGAGCAGAAAACTGATGGTCAAGACCCTGATCACTACAGAAACTAACGAATTGAGAGTTCTTGAACTCAAAGCCGTTGTCGGACCGAATTGCTCGCATCCGACCATTGTTCTCATTCTTCAGCTTTAAAATCAGGTTATGAACAAAATGAAAAGTTTCATCCTTAGACTCCAAAAAGAAAACCCACGAGAATCGAGAAAAATCATCAACAATCACAAGCGCGTACCACTTCCCACCGACTGAGCGTACCCGAGCTGGACCTACAGTGTCCATGTGTAACAGCTCGCCCGGATACGAAGTCATCACCTGAGTCACAGGTGCGTGAGAAGCGGCAACCATTTTCTCGTGATGACAAGGATGGCAAACTAGATCCTTCTCCATCTTAAGCTTGGGCAATCCTCGGATGAGGTCCATAGAGATCAACCTGACTAGCAGATCAAAACTCAAATGACCTAACCTCCTATGCCACTTCCAAAGCTCAGAGGAGGATCCAGCAATCAAACAGCGAGAAGGGCCAAAAGAACTAGAGAAGTTAATCCGAAAAACTTTACCGAAAGGTAAGATCTGGCAAATCAAAGACCCTCTAGAATCAATCACAGAAGAACCGCCCTTCTTAAAACGAACCTCCAAACCATCCTCAAGAAGTTGCGAAATAGAAATCAAATTGAAGTTCAAATTTCCAACCAACGCAACATTCTTCAAAGAGAAATGATCGGAGATGCGAATTGAGCCAATACCGTTTACCTTCCCTTGACCACTGTTCCCGAATGTGATGTACTCTTTGGAGCTCGGGGGAGTGAGACTGGAGAACCATCTGCGATGTCCCGTCATGTGGCGAGAGCATCCTGAGTCCATGATCCAAACGTCCTGCAGTCCCCAATCCTGCACAATTAGTGGTCATAATGGGGAGCAAATGGTCTAGCACCAGGTTTAGCGAAAGAGCTAAACCAGTGTCGAGCCATCTGCTCAAAAGACGGAAAGCAGAAATCACCAGAAGAGTTTGGACCAAAACGCGGCTCAAAGCGCGGTCCTCGGTTCTGCCTAAAGCCTCGGCCACGAGGTCTAGGACCGTAGCCAAAATGGCCTGGAGCTCTGCCGGAACGAACACCACCATCTAGAGCATGGGCATGAAAGCCGTCTCCTCTACCACCACCTACATGACGCGGCCTGGCCTCCAGCCTCTCCCTGCGCCGAGGAACACGCAGTCTACCACCCTGCTGGTAGAACTGCTCCTGACCACCACGAGCTCTCTCTGCTCTCTCAACACGCTTCCTTCTGAAGCAAAACTCCGCAAGATGCCCTTCTCTCTGACAATACCCACAATGGTAGGTGGGCTTCTTGGGATGTGGTTGAGGCTTGGGGTTCTTGGGCTTAGTGGTGTTTGGTGCAGTATTCTTGGGTTGAGAGGGTCCAGGAATAGAGTCAAGAGAAGTGTGGAGGTGTTTGGGCTTTGGAACCCAGATGGGCTTCTTGGGTGGAGCTTTGGGCGGTTCATGGATCACTCCATCCTTGGGCTGACAAGCCTGGGAAGACTCAGTGGAGTGAGTCTTGGGGTATCTCTGCTCATGAGTCATTTTACTCCACTCCACTGCCCGTCTAATGGCACTCTCAAAGTCAGCCTTGGTGTAGGTGTAACCTACCCCAAACCCATCCTGCCTCTTGAACTGCTGGATCATCATGCCGAGCTGTGGCTCTGTGGCACTGATCCAACTCAGGATAGAACGGAGGTTAAAGTTCTCATTCTGAGAATCAGCTAGCTCCTCTCTCAAGGAAGCTAGAACCTCCACCTGAGACAAGCAGGTCTCACACTCGCTATCTACCTAGACAGACTTCTCAGCTTTCAGCTTAATCAACTCCTGTCTAAGAGACAGACAGTGGGTGGAACTGACAGTGTCTCAAGCTCTAGCCTAGTCTGCGCCAGCTCAGCTCTCACTCTCTCCAAATCCCCTAAATGCTCATCGCCCTTTGCTTTCAGCTCAGCTAAGACAACTAGATGAGATGGTCAATTAGCACAGGGTGTGACGACAGTGGCTTGAGCATCTTTCAGCTCCAGCTGAGCACTTTCAAGCTCAGTGGCCAAAGCGTCTCTCTCATCAACCCTTTATGTGTACCTGTACTTGAGAGTCGACAGATCACACAGAAGCACCTCACACTTTGGGCACTCACTGCTATCACCCAAGCAAGGGGAAGAAGATTGTTGGGGGAAAATATCTCATCTTCGGGGTTATTGCCAAAGCAGCATGAAGACAGCCAACTAGTTCGAAGATTGTCCGAAGACCTTCTTCGAAGATGCTCGGAACCTGGTTCGAAGCCTGAAAACAGGCACTGGTTCGAAGTATGTCTTCGAACCAAAGCCCTTCAGGATCTTTTCTGCCAGCTAAGATGGAAGACTTATCTTCTATCCTATTAGATTAGTCTTTTACCATTTTAGCCCTATTAAGGAAACCAAATAGTTTCCTTAATGTCGGTTGTAATAGAGGGGTAAATAGGTATTTTCCTTAATGTTTAGGCCTATAAATACCCCCCATTTCATCCTGTAAGAGGGACCGATTACAAGTGATTTAATACACACTTTCGAACTATTCTAAGCTATTATCCTTTCGGAGGCTTAGAACAGTTTGCTTCGCAAACACTTCGTTTGTTAGTTTCTTTTCTACAGAAACCTGTTAGCGTAATCTTTTACGCCAACAGTTGGCGCCGTCCGTGGGGAACCTAGTCCAAAAAACTTCGTTCTCTACCAACTTCTTCCATCATGCCTCCTAAGCGGAGCGCACCTCGCAATCCCACTCGGAGGTCCTCTCGGATCTCCGGAGAGATACCCTTCGACACAGTCGAAGTCGGAGGGTCTTCGACTATCCCTCCACCTCAAACTCCGCAAGGGGCTTCTATCCCTCGAGGATACGAAACCTCTCCGCCAACCCCTTCCATACTTCGACCGCCCGGAGCCACTCTACCACCCTCCATTCCGATTCGAACTGATCATACCAGCTCTCAAGACCCGGAAGGTCCTTCCGGAGGAGATGAAGATAGCCTTGGAGACATGGCCACTCAAATGGCCAATCTTCAAGCTGAGGTAGCGAGGTGGCGACAAGAGGCTGCGAACAGACTTCGCTCTCAAGCCACCCCAGCTATCCCCGAAGTGCCCGAAGACGACGATCTCGATTATCCCGAAGCCCCGGAGAACGCCTCTTATGACAATGAATCTCCGTTGCATCCCGAGCTTCAGAAGGTTCGCTTCGATCCGAAGTTCAAAGCTTCGAAGCTTTGCAAGTATGCCGGAGACGAAGATCCCAGTGAGTTTGCGCGTTCTTATGCCCTAGCAATTGAGGCTAGTGGCGGAGACAGAGAAACTATGGCGAAGTGCTTCCCGTTAGCCCTTCAAGGAGTGGCGTTGAGATGGTTCTGGTCTTTAAAGCCAGGATCAATCGCTTCGTGGTCACAGTTGAAGAAGAAGTTTATAAGTAACTTTCAGGGCACCTTCGTGCCCCCCATGTCGACAGGAAGCCTTTTCCAAGTGAAACAGCTCCCCGGAGAAACATTGAGGCAGTACTTCAAGCGCTTCGCTCACACGAAGTCGCAAATTCGGGGGCTGTCCACATCCTCGGTGGTTGATGCGGCTCGAGAAGGCGTCAGTCATAAAGGCCTTCTGGATAAACTGCATCGGAAGAGCATCACCACAGTATCACATCTGATGTCGTACTTCGAGGAGTACTCGAAGTCAGAAGAAGGTTGGCTTCGGAGGACTACTGCTACTTCGACAGTATTGACTGAAGTTAAAGCAGAGGTGAAGACTTCGGCACAGCCGCAAGAACCAGTCTCCGAAGTGCAACATGATAGAAGAAGAGGGCAAAAGCACCCTCGCTCTGAAGTCTTAAACATTGCACCCCCGCAGAAGTTTGCATCAAGAGCTCCACAGTCTGCGGGGAACAAGTCCAGCGGTTGGAGGCCGCCAGGGAAAACGGCTGGCAAGGGCCAGACCCTTTGTTGCTGTATTCATGGAGAGAATCGAAGCCATGCAACTGACACCTGCAAGGCTATTCTTACCCTTCGGGGAGAATACTTGGAGAGAACTTCGGGTCGAGGTAGTACCGACCGAAGTCCAGCAGCAGCAGTGCGCCCGGAGCCGGTCCAGGCTGTGGCGCGGATAGAAAATTTTGATGCTGCAAGGCATCCTCCGGTGGCCAATGTTATGCCACCTCCGAAGCAAGAAGAAGGGCAAGATAGAGGAAAGAGAGTAGTTCTCCCTATCTCCGGAGGAGGTACCCTCGGAAGCATGTCCAAGAGACAGCGAAGAGAGTACGTTCGAGAAGTAGGCCACATTGGGACTTCGTCATCTGCAGCTGCAATGCCGGAGTGGTCTCATGTTCCAATATCTTTCTCTGTGGAGGATGCAGCTGGTATCAAGTTCCCGCATGCAGATCCATTGGTTATTACTGCTGATATTGCAGGGACAGAAGTCCGAAGGGTGCTAATTGACGGAGGTAGCTCGGCAGATATCATATTTGTACAAGCCTTCGATCAGTTATGCATTTCCCGGAAGCATCTCCTCCCAGCGGCTCGTCCTCTGCAAGGCTTCGCAGGACCTCCGCTAGATGCACTTGGCCAGATAGGCCTGGAAGTAACCTTCGGAGAAGGTTTACTAGCCCGAACTGAAGAAGTTATCTTTGATGTGGTAGATGCCCCGTATGCTTATAATGTCATCTTCGGACGAGGCATGTTGAATCAGTTCGGAGCTGTGGCGCATCACAACTACTTGTGCATAAAGATGCCCACACAGTCAGGAGTTCTGACAATCTTCGGAGATCAAGCCATGGCTCGGAGGGCAGAATATGGTCACGGTCCTCCTCTTGATCCGAGGCAAGTAAACAGCGTTCAAAATGATGAAATTTTTTTAGCCTCCTCCGAAGCTTCGAAGAAGTCATTTCCAAGACCAAGTCCCGAAGGAGAGATTGCAACGAAGGTCATTGTCAAAGATGGTAAAGAATACACTTTTCAATTTGGTAAAGATTTACCTCCCGAAGTTGCAGCTTCCTTGGAAAAGGTCGTAGAAGAAAATTTGGATGTATTCGCTTGGTCTGACGAAGATATCACCGGAGTCGATCGGGATATTATTGAACACAGCTTGCTTGTAAACCCGAAGGCCCGGCCTGTTCGACAAGGGCTCCGGAAGATGTCCGCAGAGAGAGCTGCTCTAGCTAAGGACGAAGTTGAAAAACTGTTGAAGGCTGGGATTATCAGAGAAGTGGCCCATACAGAATGGTTAGCCAACCCAGTCTTCGTCAGGAAGAAGTCCTCCGGAAAGTGGCGCATGTGCATTGATTTCACATCTTTGAATAAAGCTTTGAAAGGGTCCGAAGATTTTGCATGGACACCGGAGTGTCAGAAAAGCTTCGAAGATATTAAAGATTATCTCAGCAATCTTGCTACACTTACGGTGCCTATTGCGGACGAAACCCTACTTCTGTATCTTGCAGCTACAGGCTCAGCTGTCAGCGCAGTCCTTGTCAGAGAAGCAGATATCAATGGGAAGTTGGTCCAAAATCCTGTCTATTTTGTATCCGAAGCATTGTCAGGAGCGAAGACAAGATACTCCGAACTTGAGAAGTTCGTTTATGCTCTGATAATGGCTTCGAGGAAGCTAAGACATTATTTTTTGGCTCATAATGTAATTGTACCAACTTCGTATCCTTTAGGAGATATGCTCCGAAGCAAAGATTCCACTGGAAGAATTGGAAAGTGGGCAGTAGAACTAGCACCCTTCGGCATATCTTTCCTGGCAAGGACAGCTATCAAATCTCAAGTCCTAGCAGACTTCGTAGCAGAGTGGACTCCACCTGCGAAGTTGACTCCGGAGAAATCAGATGACGGAGTTTGGACTATTTACTCCGATGGGGCTTTCCAAGCATCCGGAGCAGGCATAGGGGCAGTATTGATTTCACCATCAGGACAAAGAGCAATGTACTCCGCAAGACTCAACTTTAAGTCTACCAATAATATAGCGGAGTACGAAGGAATTTTATTGGGACTCCGGAAAGCACGTGCTCTAGGGGCTACAAGGATAATTATAAAAACAGATTCTCAGATAGTAGCAGGGCACGTAGACAAAAGTTTTCAAGTCCGACATCCACAGCTTGCAAAGTACTTGGAAGAAATTCGCAAGATCGAAGCACATTTCAAGGGTATTTCCATTCGGAGTATACCAAGAGCTGAAAACGTGCAAGCGGACATTTTAGCGAAGGCTGCTGCCGGAGCTGTGGATGTGCCTGACGAAGCTTTCTATGAGGAGCTCAATATACCTTCGGTGCCACAAGTTGCTTCTGCAGAGATTCTCTGCATTCCTAGTGCAGATTGGAAAGATTCAATCATAGAACTCTTGCAAGGAGGAACAAATTTGCCCGAAGAGCCCCAATTGTCAAGATTAAAACTCAGAGCAAGAAATTATCAGTTAATCAACGGTATATTATACAAGGCCGGAGTATGTTCCCCTCTACTCCGATGTATATCTCAAGCCGAAGGCCAAGAAATTCTTCGAGAAATTCACGAAGGCCTTTGTGGAAGTCATTTAGCCCCTAGAGCTCTGGCAGGAAAAACACTTCGCCATGGGCTTTATTGGCCCACAATAACAGCTGATGCGGAGAGCTTGGTCCGCACTTGTCAAGGATGCCAGTGGATGGGTCGACGGAGTCATCGCCCACCAACAGCTCTTCAAGTCATTGCTCCGGTATGGCCTATGGCCAGATGGGGTATGGATCTAATTGGTCCCTTTCCGTTAGCAAAGGGAAATCTGAAGTTCGCAGTGGTAGCTATTGAATATTTTTCTAAGTGGGTAGAAGCAGAACCCTTAACAGCTATCACTTCGAATAATGTACAGAAATTCTTCTGGAAGAACATTATTTGCCGGTTCGGAGTGCCTAGATATCTCACAGTTGATAATGGAACACAGTTCGACGCAGAACCCTTCAAGAAGTTTTGCGAAGACCTAGGCATTCAACTATGTTTTGCTGCAGTGAGACATCCTCAGTCGAATGGAGCCGTTGAGCGAGCCAATGGAAATATTTTATCAGGGCTAAATCGAAGAATAGTAGGATTATCAAAAGGACTGTGGACCGAAGAGCTTCCGAAGATTCTGTGGTCCATTCGGACTACGCAAACAAGGTCCACAGGTTTTACTCCGTTTAGACTGCTATTCGGAGATGAAGCTATGACTCCAACGGAGCTCAAAGGGGGATCATTTCGCAGCACCGAACCAGACATCGAAGAAGAAAGACAAGCTTCGTTAGATTTGTCAGAAGAGACAAGACTTCGAGCTGTAGCCAATTTATCAAAGTATCATCAGCAGACGAAGACTTGGTATGACCCAAAGGTTAAGCTCAGCGAGTTAAGGCCGGGTCATCTTGTTCTACGAAGCATTATAGCACCAGGGAAGTTAGGCAATAAATGGGAAGGTCCATATCTAATCGTCCGCTCGGGGCGCCCTGGTTCATTCAAATTAGCTAATTTAGAAGGTGAAGAGTTAGCACATACTTGGCATGCGGAGCACCTAAAGCGATACTTCGCATAAGGGCTCCTTGTAATTCGTTTGTAATCACCTTTAAATTAATAAAGCATACACCCTGATAGTTGCCTTCCCCTTGACACTCCTAGTTTCCCGAGCGGACGCGCTGGGACAGAAGTCGATCGAGAGGGAAGTGTCATTAAGCTGGGCTGTATTTCCGGACTTCGTACCCATAAAGTCGAAGCCTCCGGTGTGGTGGCTGAAATCCATCCGGAGCCCAAGCTGATACCTTGTAGGCATCCGTAAAAGAGCCAATACCACATTCTACGGAGTCCAAGCTTCGGCTGGTAGACTTCCGTAAAAAGAGCCGAAGGTGGCCAAAATCTGCGGAGTCCAAGCTGCAGCTTGCAGACATCCGTAAAAAGAGCCGAAGGTGGCCAAATTCTGCGAAGTCCAAGCTCCGGCTGGTAGACTTCTGCAAAAAAGAGCCCAAGGTGGCCAAATTCTGCGAAGTCCAAGCTCCGGCTGGTAGACTTCTGCAAAAAAGAGCCCAAGGTGGCCAAATTCTGCGAAGTCCAAGCTCCGGCTGGTAGACTTCTGCAAAAATAGCCGAAGGTGGCTACAATTTCTGCGAAGTCCAAGCTCCGGCTGGTAGACTTCTGCAAAAAACAGCCGAAGGTGGCTAAAGCAAAACAGCATTTAAGCCATGAGCTTCGAATGTCTGTTCATATGCGTCCAAAGTGACAAATTTTTTAAGACACTAAAGTGTCCTGAAAGTTATCTCAATTGATTTCTTTCATGAAACAAACAAAGGTACCAAGTTACCATTATTCTGACTACAAAGGTCGAAGGCATTTTATAAGATTTCAAAAGATCTTTAAATGACAGAGGGGCTCCGAACCCCCAAAAAATTGTACTCCGAAGTTTTTTCTTTGCGCATAACCATCTTTGAATACAGTTCGAAGTTGCTTATACCCAAAGAGGGGCTAGTAAATATGGAGACAATTTTAAATCGGCATTCATTATTGAAATAAATGTGTTTACAGATTACACTATGAAAAATTGGTATCTATACCAAGAAGAAATCGAAGACCTCTTCGGTCTCGAGAGCTAGGGGTGGAACGACTAGTTCCAACATCGGAAGTTCTAAGAACTTTACGTTTAACTCTCTTCCTCCCCTTCGAAGCTCTAAAATCCTTCTGCTCTTGTTGAAGCTCGGCCCAAGTTCGAAGCCGCTCGGGGCTTCTTTCCCAGCTTCTAAGATCTTCAGATCTTTTATTTTGGGCTTCACCTTCGTCTTCGGACCAATTAGTGTCTTCAGAAGACGAGGTGTTTGCGTCAATCTCTTTATCTTCCTCTTTAATATAAGACAATATGTCTTTGATTACTTCGGGCGCAATAACGCCGGAGTCATCTCGAGGAATAAGAAATCGAGGACGCTTATAACTCTTTAGAAGTTCGAAGGTGTTCCACAATGAACGAAGTTCGCTGTTAAGCTCTAACACTTCGATATCTTCCATAAGAGGCAAAGCCTAAAAATATGATAAACAAGATTTTCATTGATAAATGTTTACAAGCATAAAGCTTTACATGGTTAGAAATCCTAAAATATTTCTAAACCTGCGGGTTCGAAGGAGGTTGACTGCTTGAAGCTTGGCTTCGAACTTGCTTCTGGCGTTGGCCTTCATCAATCCAAGCCTTGATCGCAGAACGACCTTCGGCTCTCCATGAAGTTTGGAAGGCTCGCCAAGCAGCAGCTACACCTTCGGAAGGTTTGAGAAGTCGGTCGTCGTCGAAGGTGATTGGACCTCTTCCTGCGTCCGGAGTTATTGATCGGCCCAAATCCTCGTAATAGCGAAGTAGACCAACAGCAGACACTTGTCCGGAGAGTTCTCCGTATCTAATGCTCGCCGTCTTCATCTGCTTCGCCACCCCTTGGATCCTCTTTAACCGGCGCAGAAGGCTGATATTATCATCAGAAGGGAGAATTCCAGTAGTACCGAAGTACTCCAGGACTTCTAAATACTGATTCATAACCTCCGCAGCCACCTTCTCAGACTTCAACTTATCTTCGTTCAGCGCATCCTTCGTCGAAGTAACTTCGTCCAAAACCCCAGAAAGCCTAGCATTCTCAGTGGTCAAAGTGTTTTTCTGTGTCAACAATTGGCTAGCTTCCTCTTCGAGCCGGACGAGCCTAGACCCTGCAGTAGCATGCTCCGCCCGCAGTTTTTCAACCTCTGCTCGAAGCACAATCCTTTCCGCTTCGAGCTCTTTCTTTGCAGCTTCCAAGCTTTGCCTGGCCCTTCGCTCTGTTGATATTATATTGTCCATTTGAGTCACTCGACTTTCAGAGATGTTAAAATTCCTTTGAAGAGTGCTATTTTCTTCCCGAAGCCGAGCGATTTCTTCGTCATTGCATAGACTTGCAGCTCGGGCCAAGACAGTTTGCTGTCAAAATAAAAACTAAAGTAAATATTTATTCGAAGATAAATTCTATAATAATTCGCAGTTGCTTCGTACCTGATAGGCTGTACGTTCAATAATGGCATTAAGCTCCGTCCTGTCAGCCTTGCGCAGGATGGCCACTAATTTGGTCTCCCCTATGTCACGACTAGCTCGATCCAAAGGTTTGAGCAAAGTCCGAAGACCAGTTGTTTGCCCTAAGAAAGGAGCCAGCAAGGGGAGCATGCTTATTGCCTCTTGGTCATCTTCGTTCAACGAAGGACCGGAGCTTTGGCCTATGGTCCTCGGAGCCACTAGAGTTTGAGCTTCCTTGGAAGATTGGCTCTCGTCTGTTGAATCAGACGGAGTTGATTCGGAGCTTATAGCAGGCAGGGGCTCTATTTGTCTTTTGCCTCTTCCAGGTCCCTTTTTGAGTAACTCTCAAGGCTGGCTCCGAAGTCGTCGAAGGACCAGAAATTATTTCCTCCTGACGGACTTCTTCCATAGGAGTGGGCTCTGTAAAATAATGAAAAGTATTATACATAGTATAATTACTCAAATAAATACAAAAAGTTCTTCGAAGTCTACCTTCGGCAGTCTGCGGAGGAGTCATCGTCGGACTGTTTGGTGGATCGAAAGCTAATTCTTCATCTGAATCAGCCGTTAAATCTTGGACTACAGGAGCATCGTCCTGGGCAGTCCTTGTTGCTTCTTCGGGAATCGAAGCCATAGTAACTTCGACCCCACCTTCATTCACAGGAACTTCGTCCTGAGTTACATCTTCTTGAACTACCGAAGTCCTTGGTTGATCAACATTTTCTCCGGACTCCGGTACGTTCGCAGGTACTTCGGCTTGTGCGGCCCTTTGAGTTTCATTCTCTTCCATCAGGTGCACAAGCAATCTCCCTGTTTCTTCTTGGGAGTCGGAAACCGAAGCTCTTGAGCTCGAAGGTGCAGGATCTAAAGGTGCGAGGTTCTTTGGCTTCCGAGCCACCCTCTTCACCGGAGTTTTTGCTGAACTTGAAGTTCCAGCTTCGGCTTTCCTTTTCTGAGGCCCTTTCTCCAAAGGCGCCCAATCCATCAGAGGGGGAGGAGTGAGTTTCAGCATTCCCCATACTCTGTTGAATCTCTCCCAACTCCCAACCAGTTTAATTCGCCACTCTTTCCCAGTCGGAGTTGGAGCACCCAAGATCTTTTCCGAAGCCCTTATAATCTGTTCTGAAGTAACAGGGGCTGAAGATACTACAAAATAAACAATTCAAGTCAGTTTTTTCTTCGAAGTAAATATGTTTAATGCATGTTGTTTTCGAAGTTACCTGTAGGACTTGAAGTCAAGTTAATTCTGCGAAGACCGCCTTCGGAGTCATCTTCGAAGATAATAGGCCAGTTGGCCATCAGTGGAGGAATTTGAAGACCGATGAATTCTTCAGCCAAGTCTCGCATACTGAGCCTTCGGCTAACTTTTTCAAGCAGATTCAGACGGGCTTCGAATTGGCCTTCGTCGGGACGCACCAAAGCTTCCTTTTGGAATTGGATTTCTCTAAGGGGTCCGGCCAGAGGATTGCTTGCCCCAACTTCGGCATAGAACCATTTCAGAATCCAATCGGTGTACCATCTGGCGTTGATGGCTTTAGCAGGAAAGCGAAGGGCATACTCATCCCGAAGTCTAAAGTTGATACTGCCAAAAGATGTCACTACTTTTTCACCTCCGGGAGTTACGAAGGTTTTTGGTTGGCAGGTTGCTCTATGTAATGCAGCGAAGATTTCCGCCCTTCCTTCACATCCTTCGGCTCTTAAAGCCCACTCGAAGATAGCTAATCTAGCTACTGCATTCGGAGATAGTTGGGGGAGAGTTATATGGAACAGGTCGAGTACCTCCGCCAAAAAGTCCACTGCAGGAAGACCCAAACCAGCTTCGAAAAAAGCTTCGAACACTACTACTTCTCCGGGTCTTGGCACTGGAATCACTTCTTTCCCTGGTTTCCGAATCATAACTCCCGCACCAATATTTCCTCCTACTGCGATTGTCAAGGACTCTCTTTTGCAGGTCGAAGGCCCCAATTCAAAGGACTGATCCAAATATTTGGTCGATGGAGGGCACAGACCTTGGTCATCGGCGGTTTGGGGATTTCTTCCCCCTGCCGCCATGGAAGTTGTCGCCTGCATCGAGGGTGTCGCCGCCACTGTTGCCGCCACTGTCGCCGCTGCTGCTGCCGCGGCCGCCTGTTGCCGAGCCAAGGCCGAAGGAGGCGCAGATCCCTTGGTCTTCACCATCGCGATTGTTGGATTGATCTGAAGGAACGGAGGCTAGGACTCAAGAACTCAGAGGCTAGGGCTCAAGAACTCAAAGGGCTCAAAAGTTTTTAACTGAGAGAAAGCGGTGAAAAGGTAATCGGCTAAGTTTTGGGTTCTCTATTTATAGCCTAATCATTCCGTTGCTTACCGTTTGGGTCCTGCCTTTTCGTATTCCCGCCCGTTATTTTCCTCCAGAAATAACGCATCATATAACTTCCGTTAGAAACAGGAACTAACGGCTATTTTTTCTAAGTCTAAAAAGACTTTCGAACTTCCTGAGTCAGTTCTAAGATAGTTCGAAAGGTAATTACCTTATGATTGATTCGAAGTTCCTATCTTCATACATTTCGAAGATAAAATAAAAACCAATAACCCCTATGATTTGTTATCTTTTCTTTCCGTATACTGCTCTCCTAACGTTACAGGTCAAACGGAGAAGCGTATTCGAGGGGCTACTGTTGGGGGAAAATATCTCATCTTCGGGGTTATTGCCAAAGCAGCATGAAGACAGCCAACTAGTTCGAAGATTGTCCGAAGACCTTCTTCGAAGATGCTCGGAACCTGGTTCGAAGCCTGAAAACAGGCACTGGTTCGAAGTATGTCTTCGAACCAAAGCCCTTCAGGATCTTTTCTGCCAGCTAAGATGGAAGACTTATCTTCTATCCTATTAGATTAGTCTTTTACCATTTTAGCCCTATTAAGGAAACCAAATAGTTTCCTTAATGTCGGTTGTAATAGAGGGGTAAATAGGTCTTTTCCTTAATGTTTAGGCCTATAAATACCCCCCATTTCATCCTGTAAGAGGGACCGATTACAAGTGATTTAATACACACTTTCGAACTATTCTAAGCTATTATCCTTTCGGAGGCTTAGAACAGTTTGCTTCGCAAACACTTCGTTTGTTAGTTTCTTTTCTACAGAAACCTGTTAGCGTAATCTTTTACGCCAACAAAGATAGACTCTCAATTCTGCCGTTGGCCACGGCAAGCTCACTCTCTAACTCATCTATCCTCTTCTTAGCCCCCCTAAGCAGTTTTTCCCGATATTTTAACTCCTGACGATTACTTTCAAGTAAATCAACGATTTCGCGTTCATAAGATGATACCTTTTCATTGTCGTCGTCGTCAGAGTCATCGGAGGAGCTCTTCTTTTCTTTATCCCCAAGAGCCATTGAGCAGAAGCTCTTGCGGGATCTTCAGCGCTGATGTGAGCGGCTCTTCGGTTTGTCCCCGAAAGCCATGAAGCAAAGACCCACCGGATTGTCCTTGTCCTTCCCCTTCCTGATGATGGTCTCCTCATCGCTTGAGCTCGATGAGGAGGAAGAAGACGTGGACCGCTTGGAGTAGCTCTTCTCCATCTCGGCGAAGAAGGCCTTGCGCGCTTCTTGTTCTCACGCCGGTAATCCTTCAGGGCCTTTCTGAAGAACCTTGTTTTTGGCGTGCCCTTGTTGAAGGAGGAGCTGTCGTGCTTAACGGAGTTGTGGAAGCCACCACCGGTGCCCTTCTTGTGTCCATTACGCTTGGGGCAGTCGGCGATGAAGTGTCCTGGGTCACCACACTCAAAGCACCCGGATTTTGTGTCGTGTCTTTTGAACATCCTTTTGTCATAAACACGACGCACCCGGTTGTTAAAAAGACACAAATCATCATCTCCCAAAGACTCAAGCTGGTCCTCAGTGATAGACATCAAAGAGAACCCAACACAGCTCACAGAGGAAGGATCAACAGAAGGTGTAGCAAGGGCCAGAGACTTTGATCCAGAGCTAGTGAAATTTGATCTCAACTGGATATCAACCTCAGTGGCCTTCAGCTTTCTAAACAACTCAGAAATGGTCAAGGTATCTTAAGATGTGCTCTCAATGATAGAGGATACCTTGATCTCCCAGATCTTTGGGTCCAAGGTATGGAGAACCTTGAGCGCCTGCTCGTGATCTGAGACTAACTGAGCATCCTCAGCCTTGTTCTCCCGAAGCTTGTTTATGATCGATTGAAAACGACCAAACAATGCTTCAACAGATTCACCCGGCTTTTGTGTGAAGTTCTCATATTCACGCCGGTAGGTCTGATAGAGCCGAGCCTTGACCTGGGCTGTTCCCTCATGGTGTGCCTTGAGGGTAGCCCAGATCTCTCTCGGAGTGGAGAGATGGCTCACACGCGCAAACTCAGTGGGACCTAAACCAGAAAACAAGATGTTCATAGCCTTACTATTGTTCAGATGCTGGGCAATGATACCAGGAGTGCCATGCTCAGCAACTTGCAATATAACAAACGTAGCGTGAACGCAAATGTCCCAGATGTCCGAGCCTTGGCTCACAAGATAGGCTCGCATGCGAGTCTTCCAATAGTTATAGCCATAAGCTTCCAAGGACGGGACCTTTCTAGGAGATGTCATGATCACTACTGGGGTTTAGAACCGGTTAAGGTATGGAAAAACCCTAACCAGGCTCTAATACCACTTGTAGGACCGAAAGTAGCGACCAGAAGGGGGGGGGGGTGAATGGGCGCCTAAAAATTCTTTTGAATCTATGGCCTGTTCCCAACACCCAACGCACCTCAAAAGACTAAGCAGCAAAATATGAACAGATTGCCTAAGTCTAAAAGTATCTAGCCTAGAAACGACCGGTGTCAAAAATAGAGAAACACTAATACAGTGCTAATAGGCAGATAAACAAAATATTCAAGACATGGCAAAACAAACTTCTCAGTAAAATAATCTAAGTGCACATTAAATGGAGATGAGAAGTTACTGTTCGAATTTGTCTCCTGTTCGAAACTTGGCGAAGCCTGCTTCGCTGCGTCGAAGCCTGCTTCGCAGTGACGAAGCCTGCTTCGGAGTCCCTTGCCGAAGTCTTGCGAAGGTTGTAGTTGAAGTGCCGAAGGTTTGTTGAGTCTAGCCTAGTTCGAGTGTAGCAGAGAGCGAAGTATGCTTCGAATCAAAGTATGAATATATCGAAGCTTGCTTCGAAAAGAGTACTTCGAAGCCTAGACTTCGATCAGAAAGCTTCGAACAAAGTTCACAGAAAAACAATCTTCGAACAAGAAGCGAAGCCCAACACACGGCTGCAAGACCAAAACGAAGCATACACTCAACCTTCGAAGCTAGCTTGATCGAGGTACAACTACCGTAGAGGTAAACTCCTATCCACAGACCAGCTCCAAATCGAAGTGAGCTGATGTTCTCACAAGAGATCGAAGCCTTGAAACATACTTCGGAAAACAAGCTTCGAACTCACAAACTAAGACCCTCGAAAAGGACAGCAGCAGAAAGACCTCAGAACAACATACTCCGAGCGAAGTCTACCAGAGAGACATACTTCGAAGGTAACTTCGAAGCCTGTCGAAGTATTGACTTCGAAGAGCTCGAGTCGGAGTACACCTTCGCAAAGACTATCGAAGTATGCCAAGCTAACAGACACTAAGCACAAAACATACTTCGAAGCTAGATTCACAGTACAAAAATGAAGTTGAAGTTCCAGCAAAGGCCTCAAAGATGTCAGATCGAAGCCTGCCTCACGGAGCTGAAGGACTTTGAACAGAGAAGGGGGCTTCGCCAGAAATAGCCAGAGAAAGGCTAAGTCCTGTCTACTCGATCAAAAAGGCTAAGAAGTAAAAAGCAACCCTAGAGTACAAGTGTACTGTTGCTACAGGGAGTAGGTACTACTTGCTACACGCAAGAATTAGTACTACTCACGGGAAGAACAGAAGCAACTGAGACACACACACTCAGGAATAAAATAGTTGCGCACATCAAACGAAGCCGTAAAACAACTGCAGAATCGCTGCAACTCGAAGTGACAAAAGAAGAGAATAGAAGCTCATGGATTCATGAAGAATAGAAACTCACAGCAGTGCATGCAGGAATAAAAATGGCTTGTGCAAGAGCCTGGCTGCGCACAAACAGGAGAGAGAGCGCAGGGAACAAAGAGGAATGACCCAATGAATTGATTAAAAAGTGATTTTCAGCAAAGGGTGACCTAACCCTAGAGATTGGGGCCCTATTTATAGGCTGCCCAATGACTAGGAATATTCCACCAGCCCCTTAGGGTTTTTACAGACGCTGAAATAAAAGGAAAAGACTAAACTGCCCTTAGGATATTTTTACAGATTCGACTGACTGACTGTGGGCCTATGGACAAAATAGTAAACTCCTATTTACAGATGACTTATCCGGAAGCTAAGCTTTCGTAGCGACTACGACTTCTCTTCTGGATAGTCCGATACAAGATCAGCGGTTGTCAGTTTTGCGCCGAAACTGACAAAGACTCCACCGACTTTGCACCAGGTACCCGGATTGGGCCGGCCCGATTCCGTAGCTCTCTCATCCCGACAATCACTCACCGCCTGTGTACCTGAGTCAATCCTAGTCAACAGCCCAGTGGGTCTTCTGCTACTCTTAGCCCATGTACCCGGATTGGGCCAGCCCGACTTCATAGCTCTCTCAGCCCGACAGTCGCTCGCTGCCCATGTACCTGAGTCACATGCGGCCCATGACACATCAGATCTCCTCTTTTCTTCTGTCCTCTTCGACTATCGTTGACAATGACTCATCACATCTGGAGCCATGAGGCCCACCCTATTCAGCATGGCTCCTCACCTGAGACGAAGTCCTCAGAGGCGAGGCACTTTGAAGGGTACTCCAAATGGAGTGACTTCGGAGTTTGGCGGACAAAGTCCTCAGCAATGAGGCAGGACATTCGAAGTGTGCTCCGGAGGGAGGCACTCGAAGGTACACCCAACGAAGGTCTTAGAAGTCGAGGTGCATCGAAGTAATGGTCCGGGTGAGGTTCGTCTAGGAGTGTGCTCGGGGAGAGACACTGCGACGAAGTGCTCATGGAATGCTTCATGCGGAGGCCTTGGACAAGGGAGGGACTTCGAAGGGTGGTACTCCGAAGGTGGGGCTTCGGAGTGTGGCTGTCTTGAGGTACTTCGGCCATGCATGGCTTCGGTACACGGACTGACGAAGGTCGAGCTGGGAGTAGCTGCGAAGCCATGGTGATCCACTCCGGAGGTGATGGCGCGAAGGCTCAAGGTCTTTGACGGCTTCGACTCAATACCGTCACTGTATCGAAGGCTGACTTCGGTGAAGCGAAGGCCGTCAGGCTCAAGGCTTCTCACCAAAGCTACCGCACCCCTCGCGTGCGAAGGGGGGCTTTAGAAGACTCCAAGACTGCAAAAGCTGACCGTGTCTGCTCCACAAAATTTGATGATGTCTCCTCTGCGAAGCTGACAAAAGAAGCCTCCAAATAAAGTAGACTACCAGCTGTACCCCCTTGTTCTGATGAGACAAAGCCAGTGTAAACCCTAGGGGTAAAGTAGTCTATTCACATGGCTGAATAGTGCCTATAACTAGTGGAGGCTAGCTAGGCAACAGTAACACTTTTTGAGCAGCCATTTTTGAGCTCCTGTGCTAGCCGCCACATTCTCTGTGTTCATACTGTGAGTTCATTTTGTGTTCCCTGATCAAGCAATGAAACTTTGATTATGTTTTCATTTACTATTTGAACTTGTATGCCTACTTTGCACTGCATGTGTTGATCTCTTTGTGCCTCACTTCTTCCTGTGTTGAGTTTATTACACTGGAGTGGTTTTGGAGAAGTGTGTGAGTGTTCTGTGCGTGTGATGTGTGTTTTTCAGTGTCTGTTCGCTCTGTGTAAACTAGAGGCTAGTGTGAGTGTTCTGTGCGTGTGAAGTGTGTTTTTCAGTGTCTGTTTGCTCTGTGTAAACTGGAGGCTAGACCTCTCTGATTACTAGCGAAGCATTGTCCTTGAGTTAAATTGAAGTATGTTTTCTTCTCTTGGCGAAGTCCGTAGCTCAGTGTGCACTGTGAAGTTTAGACCTTCGAAGTATGATGCCTAGTACCAGTTGCTAGCGCTGAGTATTTGGTCAAAGTCCTCAGAAGGAAATCTGCTCTTACGAAGGGTGAAGTGCGAAGTCTACTCGATGGCACCCAGTGTGCGGAGCCTGCACTGACTTAGTAGAGTTAGTTTTTGGTGTTGTGGGTGGAGCGAAGTCTTCTTGACTTCGAACTTTTGCTCCTTGTGAAGCCTAGTTTTGGAGCTGTGAAATACCTCCGAACCAGAACTTCGAAGGTTGTGTTCAAAGCCTGTTCCGCAGAAGACAAAATTAAAAACTAAAGGCTATTTTTAGTCTGAAATTTTAAAATCTCCCATTCACCCCCCTCTGGTCGCCGTTTCCGATCCAACAGTAGTGTTCCAAGGCCGACTTTTGTAAATCAAAATTTGTAGGCTTCTGAAAAGGCAGAGGTAATAAAGTTGCTTCGGTCATATGTCGATTGTTTCGTATGGGAGTATAGTGAGATGCCCAGACTTAGCCGCGAGCTCGTAGAGCATCGAATGCCTATTAAACCTAGGTTTAGGCCTTATAAACAACCCCTCATCACTTT
This sequence comes from Zizania palustris, assembly GCA_019279435.1. Classification (NCBI taxonomy): domain Eukaryota; kingdom Viridiplantae; phylum Streptophyta; class Magnoliopsida; order Poales; family Poaceae; genus Zizania; species Zizania palustris. The sequence goes on along the minus strand of JAAALK010000079.1, from coordinate 30,513,654 downwards.
AATTGGGTAGTGTATGACCGAGTTAAAGAGGAGATAGAACAACTACTAAAGGTTGAGTTTATTAGGCCATGCAGATATGCTGAATGGGTTGCTAACATTGTGCCTGTCAAGAAGAAATGGAGTGGCAAGATTCGTGTATGGATTGATTTCAGGTATTTGAACAAGGCCACCCTGAAGGAAGGATGACTACCTGTAACAACCCGAATTTTCAAAGGTAAAAGAATAAAATGTATAAATATACTTTCTAGAAAAAAAGATTACTTTTAATTTTTCATAAAGCTGAAAATGTCCAAATAAGTAAAAATCTAGAGAAATAATCCAAACCAAGGTCTGAGAAAATTATTTTAGGATCCTAAGGCCAAGATATATTTTTGGGAATTTTTACAAATTTTTAGAACCTCTACAAGTAGCCCATAATTTTTAAACTAATTTCAGCAGTTATTTTTATTCAGAAATGCATTTTAAATAGTCTTGGGCCGCACTCCCTCTTTTCTCTCCACCTTTTAAATAGTTTTGGCATGAGTTCCCGTGGTATGGGTCATCTCGTTACATTTCGGTGTGCGGGGATGAGTGTGTGTCTTGTGGGTACAGTAGTACACATCTGATCAGAGTTTAAATCTTTTCGAAAAGTCGAGCCCATGGTCAAGGGCGGGTTGCGTGACATCTCTCAATTAGTTTACACTTATGAATGTTGCATGATGGAATGGCTTGTAAGGACTGTTGAGCATGGAGGGCTGACTATACTCCTCGAGTTAGATGATGTTGCATTGTTCATGTTTATTATTCTATACAATTAAACTTGACTACATTAAATTCTGCAACTTAAAAATGTACTTTTCCACACTTTAAACCCTTATCATTCCCTTGTTATTATGCTGCATTACTATTGCATTCTCGGTGGCTTGTTGAGTACTTCTGTACTCATAACTGTTGGAAAAAACACTTCAGAGACAACATACTATGAGGAGGATGGTCTGGAGTAGCGACCCAGTCAAGGACGCGAGATTGGCAGAGATGTTCATCACCTAGTTTTGTTTTATAGTTTCTTTTAAATTTTACACTTGTGTAATAATGTGGTTTGCAAACCACGGATGATTGCCGTATGTATGATGTCGTGTGATGAACATCTTGTTATTATTGTTTTTCTTTGGAAATTTAATAATGACTAGATTTTAATAAATCCGGGCCCCTTACAGTACCCCATGCCAATATCCAACATGTTGATCAACGATGCTTCAGGACATAATGTATTAAGTTTTCTTGATGGCAACACTTGAAATAATCAAATCTTTATGGCCGAAGAGGACGTTTACAAAAGGCCTTTCGATGCCCTGGTTTTGTCTACTTGTTTGAGTGGGTTGTGATGACCTTTGATTTAAAGAATGCTGGCGCTACATATCAACGTGCTATGAACTTGATCTTTCATGACGTGTTAGGAGTTATGCTAGTGGTCTATATAGATGATGTTGTAGTCAAATCAGATGCTATGGGAAACCATTTAGCCGATTTGAGAGTTGCTTTTGAAAGAATGCGTTAGTATGGCTTGAAAATGAACCCGCTTAAGTGTGCTTTTGGCATGTCGGTGGGCAAGTTCTTGAGATTTATGATTCATGAAAAAGGTATTTAAATTGATCCTAAGAGACTTGAGAAGATTAGGAACTTTGAAGCACCGACATGCAAGAAAGATGTGCAAAAGTTGCAAGGCAAGGTAAATTATTTGCGCTGCTTCATATCTAACTTGTCTAGCAAGATTGATGCCTTTTCCCCATACTTCGGCTAAAGAACGAAGTCGAGTTCACTTGGGGAGCAAGTCAGCAATGTGCTTTTGAGAGAATTAAGGAGTGCTTGTCATCACCACCTGTGGTAAGAGCACCAAAAGCCGGGATTCCGGTGCCTTTGGAGTATTGGCGGGGAAGATTCTTGGCTTTATTGTGCACGAAATAGGAATTAAGATAAGCCAGCACAATATTGAAGCAATTAAGAACACCCAACCCCATGCCTATAAAACCATGTTGCAGTCTCTAATCGGAAGATAAATTTTCTTAGAAGATTCATAGCTAATCTCTCAAAAAATAGAGTCGTTCACTCCACTATTGAAGTTGAAACATGTAGTTGCGTGGGAACGACAAACCTATAGGGGGTACCCATAGTGTGATTTGTGTGGTTAGAAGGGAGGAGTCGTGTCTATCGATTCGATGGTTACCCCGGTCGAGAGGGGCAGAAAAGGGTAAAAACAATTAGGAGACGGACATGAGAGAGTTTTAGACATGTTTGGGTCTCTCAGAGGATAATAACCCTACTCTTGTGTGTGTATGGATGCTACAGGGCATGGCGTGTCGTAGCATATGCTATCCGATCATGTGTTGTGTTATCGTATTGTTCCCTTCTCAGGGCCTCCTCTAATCCTTTTATATGAGAAGGACTGGGGAGTTTCAAGAATTAACCATAACATTGATAGCATGTGGAAACAGCCGCATAACTACCAGCATAATTGCCTTTAATTGGCGCTAATGACTGTCATAGAGACGTCGGTGTTGATTGGAGGTAACCATTGGCATTGATTGGAGATAACCGTTGGGTGGATGGCCCCTGGCCGACCGTTGGTGTCTCACCACTCGGGCGCATACGCTCCCGAGTAGGAGGCCTGGCGGTCGGGAAGTCCTTCATGGGCTGGCCTAGCCAGCAGTAGGTGACCCGAGTGAAACCGTTACAGTAGCCCTGAGCTCTTTTCGGCATGTGCATGCTCGAAGCGGGCAGGAAGAGCTCCAAGTACCTTTGATGTAGTCATGTCTTCGATCGGTGCACCGCCTAGGTGCACCTACCGAGTGCAGCCCCCGAGGCTGAAGTTCCTTCGGAGAATGAGCTTCAGTCTCAAAACATCTTCTTTGGGGGAGTTCACTGTTGGTGTAGGTTGTCTTGAAATCATGTGGCCTCCTTGTAGGTGGAAGTTACCGCATGGGGAGATGGCATATGGCGATGTCTCTTCACTTGCTTTTTCCTTGCTTCGTCTTCTAGAGCGCGGTTCAGGACGCTCTGAGTGATCCCTATGAACCGCGCTGGCGCGATTGATGGCGAAAAGGTGCTTTTCCAAACCGCTCTCTTTGGCCATCGCGATGCTTCGGGATAGGGAACCACCGGGAGGAAAGTTATAAGTAACCTTTCCCAACACATTTTGAAGTAGTACTCCATCTTTTGCTTCTCCTTCTTCTCCTATTCTCTTGGCACCTCGCAAAAGTTCTTGGCACTGCAACTGTGCGGTTTGCTACCGCAAAGCCTAGTGGCTGTTCAGTTTTAAACCTTTGGCAGGGACCTCCATGACTTCGGAAGTTGGTGGATTGCTTGGACAAGTTCTACATCTCCTCCATGGGAGAAGAGGTGGTGCAGGCGTTGGAGGATCGGGGAGAGATCCCACCGAAGGCTATCTCGATATTCTTTCTTTCTTCGTGGCTTCGGGTTTCCAGCTCATCCTTTTCTTCGTGGCGTTCTTCATCATTATGACATTTCTCTCTACAATCTGAATCCCAACTCCATTCTCCATCTTGCTATCTTCGTCGAGTTGTATGAGTCTTTCTTGGGGATCGATCCCCATTTCAACCTTTTCCTCAACTTCTTATGCTTGCGATCTCTTCAGAGCGAAGTGCTTGGAGGATGTGGGCTTTAGCTTCGCGATGGGAAGGCGGTAGAGTACATCTTTGTCCCACTTCCCTCTTCAAACAAGGGGTGGCACTCGGGTTGGTTTTATGTGGCCAACCACGAGCCATCCCTTTCTCTAGAGATCAACCGAGTGCCGCTGGCATCCACCACCTGGACTGAATAGTGCCCGGTCGAGGAGCAAGGGCAAGTTGACAAGTTGGTGGGCTTTATCCACCGTCTTAGAGAAAGGAACCTCATGGGATTCTAGGTTGTGTTCAACTTCTTGCTTCATTGGGTTGCACTACTGAATCAGCGGCTCTACACCGGGTATGAGTTCTCGGGGCCCAACGATCCAACAAGGGAGTCGACTAAGGGTCTGTCATTGGAGGAGGCGGTGGCGAGGGCACTGAGCATTTTCAGTAGCAAGGTTGAAGCCCAATGCTCTACCCGCTACCGCCCCTTCCGTCTTGATTTCCCCCGATCAGAGGTAATGTTGTTTTCTCATGTTCTTCATCGAGGGTTTGGCGGAACCTGTGATCAATCTTTAGGTCTTGAATGTGAACTTGTGTAGGGTCGGGCCGCCTTCATCTCTCTGGCTCCACTACAAGAGCACCCTTTCTACGTCGAGTAGAAGCACGTTGGACCAAGTGGCGGCGCACCCAGTAGGAAGAGGAAGATCAAGGAGACTTGCTCCCCCGGTGACGAAGGCGAAGAAGCAGGCGGTGACTTTGATGAGCCGTCGTGCGACTCGGAGTGCTGCCTAGTCGGAGGTGTGGCGGATGTAGGCTGAGGGGCCTCTAAAGATCCCTTTGTCTCTAGGTGCCGATTCGGATGCCTCCGAGAGGACGCCTGCGGCGGCCGAGGCATTGTCGTACTCGGTGTCCACCCTATCGTCGTCACCACATCACTCGGCTCGGACAACCGGTTTTGCTTCCGGCACAGGACCCAACTCGTGGTTGAGGAAGGCGGTATTCTAGCGATCGGCGTGGTGAGGACATTTTGTCGATGTTGTCGATCTTCTTAGATACTTCTTCGTGATCATCACTAGATCTTCTTGACAGCGTGGAGGATTGCCATTGCCCGACCCGAGCTCGGTCGAGGTGACCTGTGCCATCGTTCTGACCACCACCATTGTGGTCTACACGGCAGCGTCGAGGTCACCTAAGAGTGGGCCACCTTCGATGGGTGACACGGTGGGGACCCAACCTTCTTCGCCGAGAAGGTCCGAAGATCCGCCATAGACCGCGAGGGCGGCCACAGTAGAGCCCAACGTGTCAGGGGAGGAGCCCTCTGCTTCTCCCATTACGGTTAGGTCGGCGCCACCGCCTTCTCGACGTACTCCCACTCGGCGATGGTCGGTGGCCATGGTCAGGCACTTGAAGTCATACGAGTATGATAGCTAGGAGATGATGGTAAGCTTTCATGCAAAAAAAGGCTTGCATACCTTGGTGTATAGATTAATCTGGGTATCCATGCAGGATGTGGCTCTCGAAATAAGAGAGCAACTGAACATCAAGGATGCCGAGTTATCCTAGAAGGACGATGAGCTGCGGCGGCTGGAGATGGAGAACGATGGTCTCCGGGGAGTGCTTCGCGATCTTCATGAGAAGCTCAACCACCAGGCCCTCGGTATGTCCCAGTGTCTTCAATATTTTCATCTGCGGATCCAAAGCATCACTCTTCTTCGTCTTCTCATAGAGTTATCGGTATCGGGCAAGCGTCTAGAGACAGTCATCGACCAGGCATAGCTTTCGGTACATGCTGCGGCAGCCGAGAGGGACGTTACTCTGGCCAAGATAGAGGAGGTGGAGAAGCAACTCGCTGAAAGAGAAGCTGCCTCCACCGAGCTTGAGAAGCTAAAGAAGCAGCTCACCGAGTCTGAGGCTTCGACCCAGAAATGGCGTTGTGAGTATAAAAGTATGGGCTTCTTATGAGCACTTTTTTCTTCGAAGGCTAATTTTATCAATTTCTGTCCTGAAAACTATATTTTTCTCTATAGAGGTCCACCATTGGCTGACCGCTCAGTTTGAAGACGTAGAGCGACATCTGGCGAGCACCTAGACATCTGGATGCCTCTTGGACATGCACGGAGGTGATAATCCAAATGGTTGATGACGAGCCCCCGAGCACTCAGTGGTCGATAGATGAGTCAGTTGATCGGCTTGTCGTCGCTGAAGGATGGCTGAAACAAGACATGTAACATAGTGTTGCTTGGTCACTTTTTATATTTTTGTATGCAGTCCGACTGGTTGTGATCATTTGACCATAGTGTAGGCTCGCTAGCAGAGGGATAACTGTTGGGGGAAAATGCTTCACTCTCAGGACTTAGAGATTAACAGTTCAAAGAGATTTACTAAGTTTCGGAGCTGATGGGTTCATACTCGAAGGTGGAGGCGTTAAGCCGAAGGGTGCCTCGATCTGAAGTCCGAAGGAGCCCTCGGCAGGATATGAGGCTCCGAAGCAGAGCGATAGGATTGATAAGACGTTTGGCTTATCCATTTGCCTCAGATAGATTTTACCATTTTAACCCTATTCAGGGTACCGAATAGTTTCCACTATGTCGGTTGTAATCAAGGGGTAAATAGGTCTTTTCCTTAGACATTTTTGCCTATAAATACCCCCCTTCTTACCCTGTAAAGGGGAAGAGGACTTAACAATTCTAATACACATATTCAGACTACTTAAGCTATTATCCATTCGGAGGCTTGAGGCAGTTCTTAAACACGAACTCACTATTTGTCTGTTCTTGATCTTAGAGAACCTGTTAGCGTAATCTTTTGCGCCAACAGTTGGCGCCATCCGTGGGGACTGAGTTCTAGAAGCTTGTTCTCTACTGCTGACTACACTTCGAAGAGCACTTACGGAGGGAGTCTTGGAGTCTCAAGATTCCGCGCACCCTTTGGTAAGGGGCTTCCTAGTGCGGTTCGAAGGCCTTCCCTCACCTTCCCAGACCAATCGAAGTCCTTGGTCTTTGGACCTCTCCGTTACTAGCTATGCCTCCAAAGCGAAGCCAAGCCTCGGGTCCTCTCCGAAGGTCCCCTCGGACCAACGGGGCCGGACCCTCAGCTGTTCCAATGATTCCCGAGGGAGCCGCTGGGCGTCGAGTGCCCAGGGGCCCTCGAGCTCCTCCTACGATGCTCCGGACTAATTATGTCAATTCCTAAGACCCGGAGCTACCCTCCAATGAAGACGAAGACCTTCCAGGAACCGAAGCTACTCAGTTAGCGAAGCTTCAGGAGGAAGTGGCTAGGTGGAGGCAAGAGGCCGCCGATCGCCTCCGCACCCAAGCCTCCACCGAGACTCCAGAAGGGCCCCAAGTTGGTGGTGCTCGCAATCTTCCCGAAGCTATTCAAGTCCCGGAGGAGGCTGAGAACACATCTTTTGATGATGAGTCTCCGCTACATTCAGACTTACAAAGAGTGCCCTTCGATCCCAGGTTCAAGGCCTCGAAGTTGCACAAGTACTCCGGCGGGTCAGACCCCAGAGAGTTTGCTCGTTCATACGCCCTAGCGATAGAAGCAAGCGGAGGGGTGCGCAACACTATGGCAAAGTGTTTCCCCCTCGCTCTCGAAGGTGTCGCGCTCCAATGGTTCTGGTCCTTGAAGCCAGGATCAATCAGATCTTGGGAGCAGTTGAAGAGGAAGTTTGTAAGCAACTTCCAGGGTACCTTTGTGGCTCCGATGTCGATAGGGAGCTTGTTCCAGGTGAAGCAGTGAGCAGGAGAAACACTTCGGGAGTACTTCACGCGCTTCACCCACACCAAGTCGCAGATTAAGGGCCTGTCTACCTCTTCGGTAGTCGACGCCGCCCGCGAAGGGGTGCTAAACCCCGACCTCCTCAGCAAGCTCCATCGGAAGCCTGTGACGTCTGTGGCACAACTAATGGCATACTTTGAACAGTATGCCAAGGCGGGGGAAGGCTGCCTTCGGCGAGCCGGAGCACCCGCACCTGCCCTCCGAGAAGTAAAGATGGAGCCCGGAGCCTTAGCTCCTCTACAGCCCCCTCAAGACAATCGCTTCAACGAGCACAGGCGAGGGAAGAAACATTTCCGTTCGGAGGTGCTGAGCATCGCACCCTCCGTTCCGAAGGCACCTGCCAGTTATCAACAGGTGCAAGGATTCAAGGCTGGAGCGCAGAATCCTCAAGAAAGAGTACCTGGCAGGCGCCCGAGTTTTTTCTGCTGCGTGCATGGCGATAATAGAAGCCATGACACGAAGGACTGCAAGGAAGTGTTGGCCCTTCGGGGCGACTACCTAGGGCGAAGTACCGGGCGGGGTACTTCAGATCGAGCCCCACCAGCGGCACGGTCGGAGCCTGTGCAAATCGTGGCCCGAGCCGGTGTTCCCGAAGCCCCCATGCGACTTCCGGTGGCCAATATTATGCCACCACCAAAGCAGGAAGACCCACAAGACCTCGACAAGCGAGTGGTCCTACCCATCTTCGGAGGGGGGACCCGTGAAGTAGGGCACATTGGGACTTCGAGCTCCACGGAAGGAATGCCAGAATGGTCCCATGTGCCCATCTCTTTTACTGCCAGTGATGCCGCGGGGGTAAAGTTCCCCCATGCTGACCCCTTGGTCATCTCCGCAGACATAGCAGGGGTGGAAGTCCGAAGGATCCTGGTGGACGGCGGGATCTCCGCAGACATACTTTTTGTCCAGGACTTAGATCAAATGTGCATACCTCGGAAACATCTACTTCCAGCGGCCTGGCAACTTCAAGGTTTCTCAGGACCGCCTCTCGATGCCCTCGGCCAGATAGGCCTCGAGGTTTCTTTCGGAGAGGGGACTTTGGCCAGGGTAGAAGAGGTGATCTTCGACGTTGTCGATGCCCCCTATGCTTACAACGCAATCTTCGGGCGAGGGATGCTGAACCAATTCGGAGCTATAGCGCATCACAACTATCTCTGTCTCAAAATGCCCACGCAAGGTGGAGTTCTTACTATTTCAGGAGACCAAGCTATAGCACGGAGAATGGAGTATGGCCACGGCCAGCCGTTAGACTCTCGGCAAGTGCACAACGTGACAGAGCGCACAGAAGAAGTTCCGGAGGCTTCAAACTCTTCGAAGGGGCTCTCCCTCAAGCCAAGCCCGGAAGGTGATGTAGAAACAAAGATAATTTCAAGGGATGGCAAAGAGTACCCAGTACAGTTCGGCAAGGGGCTATTCCCAGAAATAGCTGCCTCGTTGGAAGAAGTCGTCAAGCAAAATCTGGACGTCTTTGCCTAGACTAACGAAGACATCACCGGGGTTGATCGGAGTATCATCGAGCATAGCCTGCTCGTCAACCCGAAGGCTAGGCCAGTGCGCCAGGGGCTCCACAAGCTGTCTGCAGAAAGAGAAAGCCTCGCCAAGACCGAGGTAGCAAAATTATTAAGGGCTGGCATCATCAGGGAAGTAGCCCATACCGAGTGGTTGACGAACCCTGTTTTTTTAAGGAAGAAGGACTCAAACAAGTGGCGCATGTGTATTGACTTTACTTCATTAAATAAAGCATGCCTGCGAAACCCCTACCCGATGCCCCGAATAGACCAGCTGGTGGATTCCACAGCCGGTTTCGAATTATTAAGCTTCCTCGATGCTTACTTCGGGTATCATCAAGTCTGGCTAAAGCGTGAAGACGAATCCAAGACAAGTTTCATAACTGTAACATCCCCAGAATTAAAATAAAATAAAATAAAAGGAAATATAATAATAAAGGAATTTCTAGATTTTATTATTAAAGAAAAACTCCTAAAAGAGACCTATTAAAGCCAAACAGAGACAAATATTCAAAATTTGGACTTGAAAATTTTATGGGATAAATTAGAGGCCAAGAAATATTTTAGAATTTTTACAAAATTTTTCCAACAGATCTTCAAGATTTAAGCAAATATTTGAATTTCTGGAATTATTTTAATTGAAAAATGAATTTTAAATCTTATTGGGCCGCCTCCCTCCTTTCTCCTCGGCCCGACCCAGCCTTTCCGCCTCAGCCACTGACAGGCGGGGCCACCCTGTCAGCACCGCCCGTCCCCTCTCTCCGCGCGCGCCATGCCCCAACGGGCCCACCCGTCAGTCCCCGCCGTGCGCCCCCTCTTTCGCTGTCGAGTAGGGCCCACTTGTCGGCGCCGAAGCCCCCTCACTCCCGCACCTCGGCCGGCCCCACCTGGTAGCCACCGACGCCATCTCTTCTACCGTGATTGTCGGATCCGAGGGGAACGGCCACGATTAGAACCCGAGATCGAGGGCCCGGATTGCTTTGACCGGAGTGGACCGGTATCGGGCAATCTGAGCCCTCCAATCTCATTTAAGCCTCCCTCCGCGCCACAGATCGTTGGATCTGGATCCAACGGTCCTGATCTGGCCGGTCCAGCGCACAGTGCGCGGGTCCATGGTGGACCTGGCTCACCGTGGACCGACGCATGATTTCTGGTTTAAATAAAATTCAGAAAATAGCTTTAAACTTTAAAAATTCATATCTTGCTCAAATTAACTCCAAATTTCACCATTTTAATTCTGGAAAATTTGTATTTTCATCCTCTACACTTTTATGCAATAAAAACAATATGTTTAGTTGGCACAAACTATTCTTATTAAATAATAAAGAAAAGTCCCCTTTAGGAGGAAAATCATATTTCGATCAAATAATTCAGAAAAACTCTTAAAAATTTTATATATTAATTTTAGAGGAAAGATTGACTCCAGTACACTGTTTATAAGCCAATAAAAATATAACAATTCATTTTGCTCATTTTTATTAAACAACATTTCCAATGCCCTTTAAATTAAATGATTAACTCATATAATAACAATGCAACACTTTACAAAAATATCATGAAAACTTATATAGTAAATTCAGAGGACTTAATGACTTTATTCCACTGTTTTAATGCAACAAAAATAGCATGTTCACTTTGCCCACTTTAATCTATTAAATAATAGTGCAAAAGTCCTTGTAGGATAATTAAGTAATTCATATAATAAAAGTTAAACACTTTATAAAAATGTCATGACAACTTATATAATAACTTCAGAAAACCTAACAATTTGAGTTCACTATTTTTACTACAATGATAATGTTATTATATGCCTTTTTTCTTCATCTCTAAAAAGGGAAGATGAAAGCCCCTAGGAAAAATAATTACATCAAGTCATAAAATTCATAAATCAATCCTAAATATTTAAGTAACAACTCCCTAAACTTTAAGACTCTATCTCCCTTACTTAATCCAACAAAAACATGTATGCTAGTATGATTGATTTGTTTTGGATTGTTTATTGAATGCTTTATTTACTTTTCCGTATCGAGAAGACTACGACATCGTCGAAGATCCGGAGTTCTATCCCGAGGTTCCTCCTTCACCCTTTGCTGAGCAAGGCAAGTCATCGACCCTCCTGTGGAAATAGTTGATCATCATTGAGCCCATGTTTTAATAAATTATCGCTATAACTCATAGGATAATATTGCATTAGTCCAATATCAAGCCTTACACTTATATTTATTAGATCCTCGTCCTTGTGTGCAAACCCAAGCCATGCTTATTGAGCCTTAACTCCTTGTCACTCTACAAATATTATATTAGCTAGTGCCCAATGTACCGGCACAACTGCTATAGGATAAAAATAATGAGTCATAGTTAGATGGATTCTGGTATATGAAATACCCCGTTATTCTCGTCTCTGGACTCTGTTGGAGTTGGGTATGTTATAAGTATGGTGGGTTCTGGGTGCAAGCTCGGAAACTGGTTGGTCGCACCCGGGGCACTATAAGGACCGGTCTGCGGGATCTGTTGCAAAGCACTTCCGTACCAACCACAAGTCTAATGGGTAAGTCCTAACTGGAAGTGTGGAACACTCCGTCTCTCGGCACCATAGTAGAGGGGGCAAGGGGCAAGCCTGCGGGCGACTTGTACCAAAGGAGGCTCAAGGGGGGGTATGGTGGGGCACCGACGTGTCGGGACACCATATGAAACCTATAAGAGGGTGCTGTTGAGTCAGGGAGGACCATATGGAAGGTTTTGGCACGAGTTCCCGTGAAATGGGTCATCTCGTTACACTTTGGTGTAAGTGATGAGTGCGTGCCTTGTGGGTACAGTGGTACATCTCTGATCAGAGTAAAATTTAATCTTTTTGAAAAGTCGAGCCCACGGTCAAGGGCGGGTTGTGTGACTACTCGCAGTTAGTTTACAATTGTTTGAATGGTTGATTTATTCATGGCATGTAAGGACTATTGTGCGAGGAGGTAAAACGTACTCCTCGAGTTAGAAGATGATGATGCATACACATGTTTACATTTCAGTACTAATGAATTGATCACATTTAATGCTTTACAATTATGCTTCTTCCGCAAAATTAGCCACTATCCCCCTTGTTACTACCTTGCATTATATTTGCATTCGGTGACTTGCTGAGTACATATGTACTCACCCCGTTGGCTTACACCATCAGAGCCCGTCTACTACGAGGAGGATGAAGGTCTGGAGTAGCGACCCAGTCAAGGCGAGACTGGAAGGAGGCGTTCATCTAGGACCCTTTGTTTTATTAGTTCCTCTTCATCTTTATACACTTTTGTACTAATGCGGTCTACGAACCGTGAATGATTGCTCGTATTTTACGTGGTCGCATGATGAACGTCTTGTTTTATTGATTTTCTATGGAATTTCAATAAAAGTCCTGATTTATTAAATCGGGGCGTGACAATAACTCCTTCCGGAGTATTTTGTTATGTAAGAATGCCTTTTGGCTTGCGGAATGCCGGAGCCACTTTTTCACATTTAATAGCTAAGGCTCTAGGTCACCAAATAGGCCGAAATGTCGAAGCCTATATGGATGACATTGTAATAAAAAGTGCTCAAAAGCACCAGCATAGCCTAGACCTAGCTGAAACGTTTGAGAGCCTCCGAGCATGTGGAGTACGCCTCAACCCTGAAAAATGCATATTCAGAGCACAAGCAGGGAAACTGCTAGGGTACTTAGTTTCGAGCAGGGGAATCCAAGCTAGCCCAATGCAGATAAGTGCACTGCAAAGAATGGCTCCACCAGGGAATTTGAAGCAAGTCCAGAAGCTAGCAGGAAGGCTCGCAGCTCTTAGTAGATTCCTGGCTAGGTCAGCAGAACGAAGCCTCCCAATTTTCAAAGCCCTAAAGGGGTCCGAAAGCTTCAGTTGGACGCCGGAGTGCCAGAAGAGCTTCGATGATATAAAAGCATACCTCGGAAGCCTATCAACACTTACTGTGCCCCTCCCAGAAGAAACATTCCTCCTTTATCTTGCAGCAACAAGCTCCGCAGTAAGTGCAGTATTGGTCAGGGAAGTTGAGCTCAAGGGAAAGTTGGTGCAGAACTCAGTATATTTTGTTTCAGAATCTTTGTTCGGAGCTAAGATAAGATACTCCGAGCTCGAGAAATTTGCTTATGCCCTGGTAATGGCCTCGCGGAAGCTAAGGCATTACTTTCTGGCACATAACCTAATCATTCCTACCTCGTACCCTCTTGGTGATATGATCCGAAGCAAAGATTCTACGGGTAGGATCGGAAAATGGGCTGTCGAGCTAGCCCCCTTCGGAATCTCCTTCACAGCAAGAACAGCTATCAAATCCCAAATCATAGCCGACATCGTAGCAGAGTGGATGCCATCTGAAGTTTGGGCTCCGGAGGAGCCCTCCGAAGGTTTATGGACAATATTTTCTGACGGAGCTTATCAGGCATCTAGTGCCGGAGCTGGAGCGGTCATCATATCACCGTCAGGGCAAAAAGCCATGTATTCTGTGAGGCTCAACTTTAAGACCACCAATAATATCGCAGAATACGAAGGGGTCCTATTAGGCCTCCGAAAGGCAATGGCACTTGGAGCAGCAAGGATAATAATTAAAACGGATTCCCAAGTCATCGCAGGGCATGTCGATAAGAGCTTTCAAGCAAAGAACCCGCATCTAGCGTAATACCTTGAAGAAATCCACAAGACTGAAGTAGCATTCAAAGGATTTTCTGTTCGAAGTATCCCACGGGCAGATAATCACCTCGCAGATATTCTAGCAAAAGCTGTAGCCGGAGCATTGGACCTACCGGAGGGTGCTTTCTACAAAGAATTAGTTAAGCCTGTAGTCAATCAATTACCCTCCGCAGAAGTACTGTGCATTCTAGCTACAGATTGGTGGGCTCCGATAATGAATATATTGCAAGGTGGCGTAGATTCTTCAGAGGATCCGGATGCCCGAAGATTGCAAGCAAGGGCTCGAAACTACAAGCTTGTCAACAGAATATTGTACAAAGCCAGAGTGTGTTCCCCTCTACTCCGATGCATCTACCAACCCGAAGGCCAAGACATACTTCGGGGAATTCACGAAGGTTTGTGTGGAAGCCACCTAGCCCCTCGTGCTCTAGCAGGCAAGACACTTCGGCAGGGGCTCTACTGGCCGACAATTGCAACAGATGTGGAGGAGTTGGTTCAAACCTGCCAAGGATGCCAATGGATGGGAAGACGAAGCCATCGTCCGCCAGTTCCACTTCAAGTTATTGCCCCGGTATGACCAATGGCTCGGTGGGGCATGGACCTCATAGGCCCTTTCCAATGGCAAAAGGCAGCTTGAAGTTTGCGGTGGTAGCAATCGAATATTTTTCAAAGTGGGTCGAAGCAGAACCATTAACTGCTATCACTTCAAAGAATGTGCAAAAGTTTTTCTAGCAAAATATTATATGCAGGTTTGGAGTGCCAAGGGAGCTAACCGTGGATAATGGAACCCAGTTCGAAGCAGACACATTCAAAGAATTTTGTGAAGAACTGGCCATTAAGTTGTGCTTCGCGGCAGTGCGCCATCCACAGTCGAACGGAGCTATCGAGCGAGCCAACGGAAACATTCTCTCCGGTCTGAATCGACGAATTGTCGGGATGGCCAAGGGGCTGTGGGTTGAGGAGCTTCCCATGATCTTGTGGTCCATTCGAACCACTCAAGCCAAGTCCACAGGCTTTACCCCATTTAGACTACTATTCGGAGATGAGGCCATGACTCCTACGGAGCTCAGGGGTGGATCCCTTCGTGTAATGCAGCCCGGAGATGAAGATGAAAGAAACACTTCACTAGACTTGTCAGAAGAAACAAGGCTTCGAGCTGTCGCCAATTTGACGAAGTACCAAAGCTAAACAAAAACATGGTATGACCCGAAGATAAAGCTGAACGAGCTTAGACCAGGTCATCTAGTTTTGCGAAGTGTAATAGCCCCGGGGAAGCTAGGAAATAAATGGGAAGGACCATATATTATCCTACGCTCAGGACGCCCCGGATCATTTAAATTAGCTAATTTAGAAGGGGAAGAATTGAAACATGCATGGCATGCGGAGCACCTTAAGCGTTATTACGCTTAGGGGCTCCTTGTAATCACTTGTAAAGAATTCCTTTTCTAAATAAAGTGGAGGGTCGAATTTTGTTTGCTCTTCGAATATCCCTTACTCCTGATGGACGCATCGGGAGGACGGAGATGCTTGCGGAGTCAAGCATCTTTCCCAAGACCCAGGCAACAGCCTGCGAACCATGGGTTCAGGGCTTCGCTGCCAGCCTACGGATTCCAGGCTCTCGCTTGTTAGGATCCGTAGAAGAGTCCAAGGACTTTAAAAGAATAGATTTCCGTCCTGCGGGTTCGAAGTATCTGTAAAAGAGCCGAAGGTGGCCAGCCTACGTATTCCAGGCTCCGGCTTGTTAGGATCCGTAGAAGAGTCCAAGGACTTTAGAAGAACAGATTTCCGGCCTGCGGGTTCGAAGTATCTGTAAAAGAGCCGAAGGTGGCCAGCCTACGGATTCTAGGCTCCAGCTTGTTAGGATCCGTAGAAGAGTCCAAGGACTTTAAAAAAATAAGATTTCTGGACTCCGGGTTCGAAGTATCTGTAAAAGAGCCGAAGGTGGCCAACCTACGAATTCCAGGCTCTGGCTTGTTAGGATCCGTAGAAGAGTCCAAGGACTTTAAAGATAAACAGATTTCTGGCCTACGGGTTCGAAGCATCTGTAAAAGAGTCGAAGGTGACCAAGTAATAAGGTTTCAAGGCTCTGGCCAATGAGACACTTTTAAAGTCCTAAGCGACCAGTATAAAACCCTCTAAAGGTTGATCCAACTTCGAAACTTAGAAAATCATAATATTAAACTATGTTCGAAGAACCCTACGAAAAGGTAGAATAGGAATATTAAGTGTTGTGCGACGCATCGGGTTGTTCTGCGCGTCATTGTGTCCGGCGAACCTTTTTGCAATACAGAAGGTCCCCCACCCACAAGGAGGGGTAGGAGGGTAAAAGAACAAACAAGATGCTTCCGGTGCAATTCACATTAATTCATCATACTTTTACATTAAGAGAAATTTTGGTCCAAGCCTAAGAAAAATCGGAGACCATGTTGACCTCTAGAGCTACCTCTCCGGCTACTCTGTCCTTCGGAGCTCGAAGCCACCGGGATTGTCCTTTTTGTTTGAGTGCTTCTATTCTTCTTCGAGACTCGCAGTTTCTTCTGTTCTTCTTGAAGTTCGGCCCAAGTCAGAAGTTTTTCGGAGTTAGCCTCCACAAGGTCTTCGGCCTGGTACTCCGAATCAGACCAATCCATGTGTTCGGAGGACGAAGATGCCTTCTCTTTTTCCTCTTCCTTGATATAAGCTAAAACTTCTTGGAAAACCTCGAGGGTGACCTCCCCTTTATCTCCGCGAGGAATAGAGAAGCGAGAGCGGCGGTAGGGCCTTAAGCTCTCGAGGCTTGCCCACTCCTTCCGGAGCCCTTCGGTAAAATCCAGTATTTCGAAGTCAGGTTTCGAAGGTCATGACAGAACCTAAAAGAACAATACACCCAAACAAGCTCTTCGTTTATAAACTTTTCATTAATGCAAGGGGCTTTACAAGATTTCTTATACATAATTGCCCTATGAGCTAGACCTGCGGGTCGGTTGGTGGAGCAGGAGCTGCCGGAGCTAGCGAGGCTGGAAGCGGTGGCCTTGTCTGTGCTTGCTTCTGCTGACGAGCCTCGTCGATCCAAGTTTTAGCCCCAGCCTTGTGGTCCATCTTCTAGGTTGACCGAAAACTTCCCAGGCCGAGGCTACATTCGGTGATGGATGCAACAGGTCCTCGGAGGCAAAGCTTCCGGGGGTCAAACCCCCGACTGGAGCGATGGGAATCTGAAGGGCTTCGAGGTGGTGGAGAACTCCAATTCCGGCACACTAGCCAGAGATCTCTCCGTACCGGACACCAAAGTTCATCATCAGCGACGCTGCCACTTGAATCCTCTTCAGTTTCTGGTCGAGGGGTTCGCTGGCCACCGTAGAAGACGAAGGGCACATAGTGCCAAAATATTCCAAGGTGCCCTGAAGGGCATCCAAGGTACATTCCGCTACACTGGCATTCTTCTTCTTTGCTATCTCCAGCTCCGCAGCGGTAGCAGACACTTCGGCCACTTGGAGCAGCAAGGAGCTCTTCTGGGCCATCGCTTGCTTAAGAGAATCTTGGAGCTCTACCAGCTGGGTGCTCGAAGTGGCCGCCGCTTGCCGGAGCTTCTCAACCTCCGCCCGGAGCACTAAGCACTCGGCTTCAGCTTCTTCGGCTGAAGTCTGGAGTGCGTCACTGTCTTGCCTCACTAGTCAGAGGGCTTCGTCAGCCTCGGCTCTAGCCCTCCGTTCTTCAAGGGCTTCTTCCTCTAACCGAAGTGCTCTTTCTAAGGATCCCTTGAGCGCGGTTTGGAGGGTGGTAACCTTCCTTTTAAGTCAATTGGTTTCGACTTCATTAGAAGTCACTGCCGCTCTAGCAAGGACGAATTGCTGCAAAAAGAACAAGTAAGAGACAGGTGTTTACATTTATTAATTGAAAATATTTACAGTACTCTTTATACCTGAAGGGCAGCCCTTTCGAGAGCCATGTTGAGAGCCAGGGCCTTGGCTTCGCTCAGAGCAGAGACCAAGTCAGAATTGGCAATGTCCTGGCTTTTCTCCGCCAAAGGCTCCAGGAGCGCCCGGAGGCCTGTCGGGTGTTCCAAAAACGGAGCCAACAGAGGAAGCCAAGATGAAGCTTGGCGATCATCTGCCGTGGCCTCTTCCTCCGAGTTGCTAGCCGAGGTCGCCATTAGGCCGGGAGGGAGTCCGAGGCTGGACATGCTTTTGCCCCTCCCAAGCATGAAGGCAGGCGGCTCGACTACGGTGGAGGTTGCTCTTCCTTCGACGGCTATCCCTTCAGCTGGAGCCGCATCAGCAGGGGCGACCTCGGTCACCGGAGCCGCGTCAGCGGGAACGGCCCCCGCCACCGAGGCCAGGGCGTCTGGTGGAGTCGAGGTGTCCATCGGAACCACGACCCTCGAAGAAGCTGGGACTTCGTGTGCAGCCGGGGCTTCGTCGCTTTTCGATGTACCTGTTGTACCAAGGTATTTGGTGAACATTTACAAGTAAAACATGTTGCAGGAATCGACCAAGGCAAAAGATTCGAAGTGTACCTTCGGAGGCACCGTGAGGTAAAATCGTCGGGTCCCTCAGGACTTCGTACATCCGGAGAATCTCATCGATGTCATCCCCCGAAGTCCTCTCCGGTGTGTTTGCTGAGGGAACCTCGACCTCCGCCATTATCACCCCGACTACGGGTGAGTTGGGGGCGACGGCCTCCGGCTCCAAGCTCAAGGCAGCGGGTGTGAGAGTGTGAGCCGTGTCCACCTCTGCAGCCTCCCGAGCAGGGGCTTCGTTTGGGACCCCTGCCGCATCTTCGTCACCCTCCAAGAGGTAGTTCTCGAAGGTCCTCGCCAGTTGGGCACTGGAGTCCTCGTTCCCGGAACCCCCCTAAGCCGAGCTCCGAACGTCCAAAGACGAAGCAGATGAAGCAGGGGTCAGTTGAGGAGTCATCTTCACCACCTTCTTCTTCGAGGGGGTCTTGCCGACCTTCTTCGGAGGCTCGGCCATGGCCTTCCTTTTTCGAGGGGCCGCTGCGGCCGAGTTAAAATCCGGCAGAGGAGGGGGCACCATCCTGAGAGCTCCCCACACTCTGTTAGAGCACTCCAAGCTCTCCACCAGCTCCAACCTCTTCTGTCTTTCAGCCACCGTAGTGGCTCTAAGGACCCGTTTGGTGGCCCGAGCTATCTCCTCCGGAGCTAATGCCAGTGGATCCGCTGAAAAAAGGGTAACATATTATAAGTATGTTATTTTCATCATCTAACGTATTACTGCAGGAGTTGAAGTCTTACCTAAAGTTCGGAGCTCACCCTCCGAAGCTTGTTTAAACACTATCGGCCAGTTGGCCCCGAGGGGTGGAATCCGAAGAGCAATGAATTCTTCGGTGAGGTCGCGCATGCTCATGCGGCTGGCCACCGAAGTCAGTAGCCCTAGCCGCGTTGAGAGCAAGCTAGGGTTCGGAGTAACCTCTGCCTCCTTCCAGAACCAGATCTCCTGAAGAGGCCCAGTGAGGGGAGAGTCCTCTCCGACTTCGGCATAGAACCACCAAAGGATCCAGTTGGTGTACCATCGATCGTTGGTGGCCTTTGCTGGAAAGTGTTGGGCGTGCTCCCTCCACAACTGAAAGTTGACGCTGCCGAAGGTTGTGATCACCTTGGTGTCCCCGGGCCCATCTTGCGGCTTCGGCTGACAGATGGCTTCATGGGTGGCGGCGAAGACCTCTGATCGCCCCTCGCACCCTTCGGCCCGGAGCGCCCATTCGAAGACAACCAGGCGGGCAATGGCATTGGGAGACAGTTGAGGTAAGGTGATGTGGAACATATCCAATACCTCCGCTAGGAAGTCGATGGCCGGAAGCCCCAAGCCTGCCTCGAAGAAGGCCTAGAAAATCACGACCTCTCCGCTCCGTGGCCTCGGGGTTGATTCCGACCCGGGAACTCGAGTCCTCAGTCCGGTCCCCAGCTTCCCTGCCACGGCCTCTTCAATGGACTCGGCGGTGCTCATGGACTGGCCGATGAGGAAGCTCTGAGGGATTTTCTTCTTGGATGGCGGGCGGAGCTCTCGTGGGTTCTTGGGCCAGGCATCGCCCGGAGCTCCCACCATTGCTGCTACGGCTGAGGTGGTCCATGCTTGCCTCTGCGCCAGGGTGCCCGCTGCTGCCGGAACAGTGTGGCTGGTCCTCGCCATGGCTCGCTAGATTGAAAGTGTTGGGGGAATATATTTCCCTTGAACAGGGGCCAAATGACGTCAACTTCCGACAGTCTTCGGCCCAAAGCCCAGCACTGTCGGAGCCTGTTTTCTCTCTAAGTGTTGTTTTCAGGTCCCAAGGTGCCTTTCGGAGCCTGTAGCTTCGGAGCCCTCAGATCGGGGGGTCCGGCTCGGAGCCCCCAGTTCGGGACCACCCTCCGGGCGCAAGGCGCTGGAGGCCACCCTCCGGGCAAAGGACGCCGGAGGCCACCCTCCGGGTAAAGGCGCCGGAGGCCACCCTCCGGGCAAAGGGCGCCGGAGGCCACCCTCCGGGCAAAGGACGCCGGAGGCCACCCTCCGGGCAAAGAGTGCCGGAGGCCACCCTCCGGGTGAAGGATGCTGGAGGCCGCCCTCCGGGAGCCCAGTTCGAGGCCTCGGTTCGGCGAACCCGGTTCGGAGGCCTTCCAGTTCGGAGCCTTGTTCGGAGCCTTGCTCGGGGCATGCTTCGAAGCCCCCTTCGGGGTGCACCTCGGAGCCCTCTTCGCAGCCTCTGCAGGAAGGCTCCGGCCCCTACTTCGAGCCCAGGAAATATCTAAGTGTAGGCCGTACCGGGGGCCCCGTCGCCCCTGGTATGTCGTTTAGCTGGTCAAAGCCTGGCGCAGTCCGACACGCCTGTAAAGCTGTAAAGCTGCAAAGTACCTTTGTACCGTAGCTAGCCCTTTTCCCCTCTCTGCCCCTGTAAGCCTAGGGCTCATAGGGGGCATCCTGGTCTTTTCCTTTGGCCTGTGCGCCTATAAAAGCAGGGCCAAGCCCTTGTAACGGGGGACACGCTCCAGGGAGCCAAGAGACCCTGGAATCATTACTCCATACTAGGGCATACCATGCTAAATCCACCACAACTGGACGTAGGGTTATTATCTCCCCGGAGAGGCCCGAACCAGTATAAACCTTTTTCTCCCTCTGTTAGAGCCCTTCGAGGCTCATTCTCCACATCACACTCCACCACACAAAAACCTGCTGGAACTAACGCAATTGTTCCAACAGTTGGCGCCGTCCGTGGGGACCTTAGTACAAAAAGCTAAGTGCTCTGCCATTGTCTGCAACCTGAAGTACGCTTGAGGGGGGAGCTTCGAGGCTTCGTGCTTCGCGCACCCTTCGGCAAGGGGCTTCAGGTCTAGTCCGAAGGCCATCTTCGCCTTCCCTTATCCTTCGCATACCGGAGCCCGCCCTCCGGCAAGGGGCTCCGCTCCACGCGTCGAAGGTCGTCGAAGCCCCAGGGGCTACGAGGCCAACCTTCAGTCACCTTACGAGGTACATCCACTATCCGAAGTACCACTTCGATGTACAATTTCGCAGTCACTTTGATATTCGAAGCCCTGCTTCGCTTTGATATTCGAAGCCCTGCTTCGCTCTGAATTCGAAGCCCTGCTTCGCCTCTAAAGCAATTTCTGCCCCGTCTTATTGAAAAAACCCGAAGCCTTGCTTCGCCTTATCAAAAACACGAAGCTTTGCTTCGCCTTATTTAAAATCCGAAGCCTTGCTTCACTTTAACAAATCCGGAGCACCCCTCCGAATGCTACACAGCGCCTCCAGGCCCGTAGCAAATCCGGAGCACCCCTCCGAAGGCTACACAGCGCCTCCGGGCCTGTAGCAGATCCGGAGCACCCCTCCGAAGGCTACACAGCGCCTTCGGGCCCGTAGCAAATCCGGAGCACCCCTCCGAAGGCTACACAGCGCCTCCGGGCCTGTAGCAAATCCGGAGCACCCCTCCGAAGGCTACAAAGCGCCTCCGGGCCTGTAGCAAATCCGGAGCACCCCTCCGAAGGCTACACAGCGCCTCCGGGCCCGTAGCAAATCCGGAGCACCCCTCTGAAGGCTACACAGCGCCTCCGGGCCCGTAGCAGTAATAGGGACTCCGGGCCATGGCCCGATGCGTCCAGGGATTCCGGGCTCCGTACCCGAAGCATCCCAGGGATTCCGGGCTCCGTACCCGAAGCATCCCAGGCTCGAAGGTGGCCCAGGGTCGTAGGTGACCCAGAGCCGAAGGTGGCTCAGAACCGAAGGTGGCTCACATTATCGCAGGTTCGGTGAATCCACACCAAACATCCATTTTGATTACAGAATCAAGCTCAGAAGCCTTGCTTCGTTATCCAGACACGCTCCGAAGCCTTGCTTCGCGTGTCAAAATCTAATGTACGCCTAAGCATGTCGAAGTCATACTTCGCATGAAAATCTAAGTGCGTTTCAGAGCCTCGCTCATGCACAGCATCCAAATCCCAGCATGTCGAAGCGTGCTTCGCTCAATTTGGTTATGCGAAAGCCTTGCTTCGCACCAAATTAATGCATTCGGAGCCCAAAAGAGGTCTTCGCTCAAATGAAATTTCATGCGTCGAAGCCGCCGAAAGGCGCACCCTTCGCATCTTTTATTTTTTGCCCGCACCAGCAACGGCTAAGTCCCTAGCTGCCACGAGCAAAGGGGGGAAGCATGTATGCGAGGTGTGCGAATGTAATACGCAGTACGAGCGCGACAAGCTAAAACGTTCGAAGCCAAACAATGCGAAGCATACAGACGAAGTATGCAAATATAACAAACTACATTCATTATATATTAAGAAGTGTGTTACAAACATACTTCGAGAGCAAACTACGAGTAGTCTGTGTCTAAGCCTAAGAAGAATCGTGTGCGAGGCCCCAACCCTCGCTTGCCTCTCTTTCGGCCACGGCCCCCTCGGCTGGACAAAGCCTCGTCGGAGCCCGCTCTCCCACGTCCGGCTCGTCCAGGCTCCGACACCCACGGACCTCGTCTTCCACTTTGCAGGTCGCTCCAAGTTAGCGAAGCAGGCGGCGTCGTATCGATGGCAGAGAAGTCTAAGGCTTCATCGCCTGCTAAGGCCGTCCGCGAAGGTAAAAACAAAGAACTCTGAAGGAACTCCGTCTTCACAGCGGCTAGCAAATCCTGAGCTACGTCAGAGATGGCTTCGCCGCTAGGCCCCCTCGGAAGCTTAAACCGAGGGGGATCTTCGGACCTAGCTACTTCGAGGATTGCCCACAACTGTCGAAGGTCTTCGGAGTCCTCGAGCACTTCGAGGTCTACACTCGGAGGCTGAGCCTGGGCAGGTATAAAAGAACCCCCGCATTCATATTAATAAGCTGATAGAGTTTTTACAAGCCTGCAGCTAAGTATTACAAAAGGCCTAAGGAGATCTACACCTTCGGAGGCGGAGGTGTCGAAGTCGAAGGCTGATCAGGCGCAGTAGGCGCTTTGGATCGGCGGTGTCGAAGGGCCTTCTAGAGGTTGAGGACTGCTTCGCAGCCTTGCTCCTTCCAGGGTTCCTGCAGCAGCCGCCAGGCTCCGCGAACTTCGGCCGGAGGCGTCACCAAGTGCGGACCCCCGAAGGCCACTGGGGTCACGGAGGTTGCCGCCCGAAGGTGTTCACACCCCGCGTCATGGAGCATCTGCAATACCCCCTGGCCCGCGACTCGACCGGCCATAAGGGCGAAGCCCGTCAGCGCTTCCTCCGCTATCGAAGCCGTAGTCTTCAAGAAGTCGACGCGGTCCCCAATCGGGTCCCGATCGCCAAAGTCCGGAGCCCGGCACTCGGTCCCTATTTTCTCAAGGACCTCGGTCAGGCTCTGGGTGGCTTCGCCAAGATTGGCCACGACGAAGTCTTCAAGACCCCGGGCCCGTTGGCGGAGCGAAGCATTCTCCTTCGCCTGCCGAGCTTCGGCGTCCCTCGAAGCCTGGAGCTCCGCGCGGAGCCGAGCCGTCTCCGAAGCCAAAGCTTCCTTAGCTTTGTCGGCGTCAGCCTTCGCCTCAGCAGCCGAAGCCTCGGCTTGCCTCCGCTTCTCGGCTTCCTCCGAGACTTCGCGGTGAAGGGCCTCCTTCTCCTCCGCGAGGCGCTCCATCCGCCTGTCTGCAGAAGTCGAAGCCGCCGCATTCAGTGCGAAGGCCTGCAGAAATTCAAGAAATCATAAGTACTAACAAAAGGCTAGCATATAGTTCGAAGTTCCAAGGGGCTTCGCTCACCCGTATAAGGACTTCGTTCGAGCTGACGAAGAGATCCGTGGGGTCCAGGTGGCTAAGTTGGGCCACCAAGTCCCCCCCCCCTCCGCAAAAGCACAAGCCTCGTGGAAACCATGGATCGCCGCCGCTGTCACGCCCTCCCTCGGCTTGAAAGGGTGAACCACCGCCACGGTCGCCTCCGCGAGCTTCGGCGAGGCGAGGCTCAAGCCCACCACGTCGACATCTTCTTCGCTTCGAGGGACCTCGCGGCCTCTGCTGCCTTCGTCGTCGGACGAAGTACTCTCGGACTCCGAATCGCTGCCGCTGCTGCTCGAAGCTTCGGTGGGCTTCGCGTCGGTGGGCTTCGGTCCACCTTCGCCTACCGGCTCCGCCACGGCGGGCCTCGCATCATCTTCATCCTCTGCAGGGAGCCAAGTCAAGATCCGTATATTGAAGCGAAGCATGCAAAAAGGGGTTTACCATCGTCGGAGATTTCTTGGAAGGAAGATGGGGCTAAGTGTGCCCTCCAGCTCCTTCGCTGCGAAGCTGGCGCATCCACCTCCGCGCCTGAAGTTGGTTCCACCGGAGCATCCGTGGCCTCCTTGGCGGCCGGAGTATGCGCGTCGGCCTCCACCGCCGAAGGCTTCGCCGCCTTCTTGGAGGCCGGGGTAGTTGCGGGCTCCGCCGCAACCTCCCCCAGGCTAGAGACTTCGGCCGCGGAGACCTCCAGCCGAGGCCCCGGAGCATCCGGTTCATCCTCGTCCCCCCTCTTCCTCTTGGCTCCGGCCGACGAGGTAGTCAGGTGGGCGAAGTCCGGCAGAGCAGGGAAGCCCTCCGAGGTCGAGCGCGGTCCATACTCTGTTCCAGCGCTCCCAGGACCCCACCAGCGCGAGGCGCTGGGTCTGCTCCTCGGGGGTCGGAGTCCCGACGACTCGATCCGCCGCCGCGATGGCCTCCTCCGGGGTCCTCATTTCAAGGTCGGCTTCACGGAAGATCTAAGTCAGAAGTGAAGATCTACAAAGCATAAAAGGCGAAGAGATTGCGAAGACTTACAGAAGCGGTCGGAGGCCAACTCACTAAGTTCCCCTCGACCCGAAGCCTGGAAGAGCCCTTCCGGCCAGGAGCGCGCGAGGGGGCTGAGCCAGAGGGTAATGAACTCCTCCGCAAGATCCCTCATACTCATCTTCGCCTCCACTCTCCGGAGCAGCAAGATCCTCGAGCGAAGGATGTCTTCGCTGGTCTTCACCACCCCTTCGCGTCGGTACAAGATGTGGGCGTTAGTACTTTGAAGGGGGGAGTTCGCGCCGACGGAGGCATAGAACCACTCCTGATCCCACCTCGAGTACCACTTGTTGTTTACGGCCCTTGCCGGGAAGGCGTCCTGGAACTCCTTCCGGAGCTGGAAGTTGGCGCTGCCGAAGGCCAGCGCCCTCTTGACGCGGTCTGTCCCCTCCCTCGGCTTCAGCTGGCAGTTGGCGTCATGGAGGGCGATGAAGACATCCGCGCGGCCCTCGCAGCCCTCGGCCCTCATGGCCCATTCGAAGACAGCCAACCTCGCCACTGCGTTAGGCGAAAGTTGAGGGAGCTCAAGGTTGTAAGCCTTGAGGACTTCGCTCAGCATCCCCACTGCTGGCAGCCCAAGGCCGGCTTCGAAGAAGGCTTCGAAGACCACCACTTCGTCAGCCCGAGGCCTCAGCACGGCCTCCGACTTCTCCGGGACCCGAAGCTGGATCTTCGCTGCGACCCTCCCTTCGCAGGCCCTCCGGACCGACTCCTCCGTCGAGATCGAAGCCCTCATCTCCAAGGTCTGCTCGAACTTGTCGGAGGGCGTCCAAAGGTCCCTCGGCCCCAGCCGCCTGGGCGAAGGCTTCGCCGCTGCAGCCGCTACCGCTTGCAGTTGGGCGGAGCTCGAGCTTGGGCCCAAAGCCAAAGACTTCGCCACGGCCTTCTTCGGCATCTCGGCGGACCTCCGGTGCGAAGGGCTAAAAGCTGGCGAAGGGCTAAAACTAGCGAAGGGGGCTCTGCGCGAAGCTAGAAAGAAGAAGAGAGCGAAGGCTGTAAGGCAGTGAGAAGGAAGCAAATGAAAGCGTACCGAAGCTGCACGCGGTAACCCTTATTTATAGGCGCGGTAAGAATTCCAACAGTCGTGGGCCGAATCCACCGCCAAGTGGGCCTCCAGCGAAGGCGAAGCAGCCCAGCGCAGGGTAACGGTAAATTTCTAACCGTTGTGGAGCCGTTTAGGCTCCTGAGGTCTTTCTGACAAGCTAGCGCAGGCATTTATTTCCTACAGTTTTCGAGGTCACCATCGGTCCAAGCTCCGAAGGCATGTTTTATCCGAGGTTGTATTTTGCAGGTCATTTGCCCTAAGGGCGCGCGCATCCCTTTGTCCCGAAGGCCTACACGCGAGGGGCTACTGTTGGGGGAATATATTTCCCTTGAACAGGGGCCAAATGACGTCAGCTTCCGACAGTCTTCGGCCCAGAGCCCAGCACTGTCGGAGCCTGTTTTCTCTCTAAGTGTTGTTTTCAGGTCCCAAGGTGCCTTTCGGAGCCTGTAGCTTCGGAGCCCTCAGATCGGGGGGTCCGGCTCGGAGCCCCCAGTTCGGGCCCACCCTTCGGGCGCAAGGCGCTGGAGGCCACCCTCCGGGCAAAGGCGCCGGAGGCCACCCTCCGGGTAAAGGCGCCGGAGGCCACCCTCTGAGCAAAGGCGCCGGAGGCCACCCTCCGGGCGAAGGATGCCGGAGGCCGCCCTCCGGGAGCCCAGTTCGAGGCCTCGGTTTGGCGAACCCGGTTCGGAGGCCTTCCAGTTCGGAGCCTTGTTCGGAGCCTTGCTCGGGGCATGCTTCGAAGCCCCCTTCGGGGTGCACCTCGGAGCCCTCTTCGCAGCCTCTGCAGGAAGGCTCCGGCCCCTACTTCGAGCCCAGGAAATATCTAAGTGTAGGCCGTACCGGAGGCCCCGTCGCCCCTGGTATGTCGTTTAGCTGGTCAAAGCCTGGCGCAGTCCGACACGCCTATAAAGCTGTAAAGCTGCAAAGTACCTTTGTACCGTAGCTAGCCCTTTTCCCCTCTCTGCCCCTGTAAGCCTAGGGCTCATAGGGGGCATCCCGGTCTTTTCCTTTGGCCTGTGCGCCTATAAAAGCAGGGCCAAGCCCTTGTAACGGGGGACACGCTCTAGGGAGCCAAGAGACCCTGGAATCATTACTCCATACTAGGGCATACCATGCTAAATCCACCACAACTGGACGTAGGGTTATTATCTCCCCGGAGAGGCCCGAACCAGTATAAACCTTTTTCTCCCTCTGTTAGAGCCCTTCGAGGCTCATTCTCCACATCACACTCCACCACACAAAAACCTGCTGGAACTAACGCAATTGTTCCAACAGAAAGATTGTGGGAATTGAAGGTTGAAGGAAGTGAATCACAGATGCTAGGCACGGTAAAAAGTCTTGGGTAAATTCTAATCCCCTTTTTATAACTGTCCGTTTGTTGCTGTGCTTCGATCGCATTCACACTGCAGGTTCGACTTCCGTCGCTGGCAGGTGGGTCCAGGAAGTGGAATGGCGAGAGGCTGCCGTAAATTTCGACTGTTACCTTTTACAGAGCGTAACGGCTACTTGCGCAGTAACGGTCATAATTAAACGGTTCCTCACGACATTTGGACTTCGTAACGGTTCTCTTTCCCACGGAGTATTCACACAGCGGTTGAGAACTCGGAGTCGGGGTCTGAATGCTTTGGATCAGAGATCCTTCGAAAGACTGTAATGTGTTCAAATTTTCTATAAGTCTCAGAATATGAAAATATTCCTTGCGTATACTGCCTCCCTTCTGTACAGGTTAAATTCGGAGAGGCGTATTCGAGGGGCTACTGTTGGGGGAAAATGCTTCACTCTCAGGACTTAGAGATTAACAGTTCAAAGAGATTTACTAAGCTTCGGAGCTGATGGGTTCATACTCGAAGGTGGAGGCGTTAAGCCAAAGGGTGCCTCGATCTGAAGTCCGAAGGAGCCCTCCGCATGATATGAGGCTCCGAAGCAGAGCAACAGGATTGATAAGACGTTTGGCTTATCCATTTGCCTCAGATAGATTTTACCATTTTAACCCTATTCATGGTACCGAATAGTTTCCACTATGTCGGTTGTAATCAAGGGGTAAATAGGTCTTTTCCTTAGACATTTTTGCCTATAAATACCCCCCTTCTTACCCTGTAAAGGGGAAGAGGACTTAACAATTCTAATACACATATTCGGACTACTTAAGCTATTATCCATTTGGAGGCTTGAGGCAGTTCTTAAACACGAACTCACTGTTTGTTTGTTCTTGATCTCAGAGAACCTGTTAGCGTAATCTTTTGCACCAACAATAACACACGCCACATACACGCTTTTTGAACCGCGCTTTCATAGACCACATGAATCACTGGAACCAGTCGGTAGAGGAAACTCTTCTGGAATCTGATCGACCTGACTCAGCCAGAGCTGATCGTGGATACAGAGTGAGTGACCATGAAATCCCATAGAGGAGATTGCTAGAAGAGGGCTGTCGTTAAGCATCTCGGGAAGGTCTTCACTAACTTAGCCAGAGCTGATTGTGGATATAGAGTAGGAAGAACGTGACAGGTCCTAAGGGAAATGCTTAAGAGCCAAAAACTTGTTAAGCACTTAGAAGCATGGGGGCCTTCCAATGACTCAGCTAGAGCGGATCATGGATACAGAGTGGGAAAAATTGCTACTGCTCCGATAATCATGCTTAATAGTAAATAAATTCCAAATTTGAATGATGTATCAAATTAAAATTTAAAGTATGGACAATTGGAGACTTATCTTGGCGATCCCGGGCCACTAGAGGTGGTGGGATTGTTAAATCCCGTGAATTCCTCTTGGTAGAGTCTGGTGGAGGCCATCCGCGCGGTCGTTGTATAGACCGGGCGGTATGGATCTTTCGAGGTGGCAGTGTCCTATCCTTCGGGACACGACGCCTGATCTTGGCGGCGTTGAGGTCGTCCCGAACGTCTTTGATGGAGGCACACATCTTTGCCCAGGGAGTCAGTCGGCGGCTGCCTGTTCTTCAGGTTGGAGTTCGCCGCTCCCGATCCAACTGAGAAGATAAAACAAAATAGAGTAGAAGAAATCATTGTATGTGTACATCTCATCATAATGTAATAAATATTTCTTCATTTTAAGCCTTTGCTATCTTGTCCGACTGCGTTCAAAATCTGGCCCAGCTTCATCGATATAGCTAAGGTCAAAACGTAGGGAACTCTGGCCACATGCACGTTGTATAGGACCATTAGCATCACGTTACGCCAAGGGTCAGCATAGACAGTCGGGCAAAGATAAGCGCTCGTTAGAGCCCCAGGCAAATGAGTGACCCTCACAACGACTACGTCAGAGCGAATCATGGTTGCTTTAGTCAAAGTGATTGACTCGTGGATGCCTGAGTGTTGAGCGGGCTTTGAACTCTGAGAGTTTTGGAGAAAAGGTCTAGCATTCCTTCGATACAACAATAGCTGAGCCAGATCGGGTCATAGCTGTTCGGCTAGAGTGGTGGCGAACGTTCATCTCGGCAAAGGCTGAGTCAGAGTGGATCGTGACCTCGAAGCCAGAGCAGAGGCCGTTGGTGAATA
The DNA here is from genome assembly GCA_019279435.1 of Zizania palustris. Taxonomy (NCBI): domain Eukaryota; kingdom Viridiplantae; phylum Streptophyta; class Magnoliopsida; order Poales; family Poaceae; genus Zizania; species Zizania palustris. The sequence continues at coordinate 30,484,341 of JAAALK010000079.1, read as the reverse complement.
CACATTGTAGCCAAGCCAGAGAAGATCGTGGCATCGAGGCTAGAATAGTTACATCTCGGCAAAGGCCGGGTCAGAGCGGATCGTGACCACGAAACCAGAGCGGAGGCAGTCGGCAAATACATGTTGTAGCCGAGCTTGAGCGGATCATGGCATCAAGGCTAGAATGGTTAGAGATCTAAACCTGTGTAGCACAATATCTAGGAAAGCAAATGTCTTTATTATGAAATAATATCAAATATTTATGTTGACGCTAAAATCTGTCGATCAAAATGCCAACACATTGACGCCGAATCGATGATCCAAAAGCGCGTGGATACTTAGAGATAACCCTAAGAGTGACACGACGTTGACGTCGTGTTTCGACGACCATAGATAGTGACAAGGGAAATAAACGGAGTGGCCAGGCAATTAAACAATACCAAAATATTATTTAACTAACCAAATTGTCTAGGAAGCAATCCAACCAGCCAAGTCAGGGCCGGTTAGACCGTAGTGCAGTGGTTGGTCAGACCAGCCAAGATAGGCCGGTCAGACCAGGCGTGGTCTATAGGTAAGACCGTCAGAGAGAAAGGGGCACCGGCAGGACGCTGCATGCTGTCCGTCAGACCGACCATGTGGCGTCGATCAGACTAGTGCGTGCTAGCAAGGCTTGGTCAGACTGATGCAACACCGCCAGTTAGACTGAAGTGGTGAAGTGGTGAAGTATCCCGAGGCCTCTAGAAAATCCCAGTTAGACTGACCGCACACCATCGGTTAGACCGACGTGTGTCGGTAATGGCGTGATGAGGTGTACCGACACGTTAGGTGACGACCCGGCACGGAGCGGTCAGACCGGCCCTAGACCGTCGGTCTGACCGACAATCAGGGCGTCTCCTCTCTTGCTTCGCCGGTGATCACTCCGATGAAGGTTCCTCGATGCAGGGGTTCTTGATGAAGAAGAGGGAGATGAAAACCTTGCAAAACACCAAAAGATCAGAGGCAATTTGGCCAAGAGACCAAATTACCGATAAAAACCAATAAAACTGATAGAAATCCATTACGTGGATTAAACGGGTGATTCACGAGCGAATCAACAAGGATTACCATGATTATGACACGGCAGACAGAGAGTTTACAACGTAAAATCACAAAATGTACATGCTAAACTAATCCTAGGGCAAGGAAGTATATTGAAAAGTAAAAGTACGATTCAAGGTAATAATAGATTGGATCTATTAGAGTTTTGGGGGGGTCCTGGAACCAGCCTTGCCCCTATATTTATAGGGATTGGACAAGACGTGCATGGGCTCTAATTTGACTTAGGTACGAGTCCAAGTCATTAGAAATTGATTAGAGTTAAAATTTACCTAAAATCAACTAATTTGAATCGGATTTAGATTGGTTCAGTCAGACCGGCCTTATAGGGCCGGTCAGACCGGCCTGTGCCAATAATTGCATATTTTCAGCCAAAAGTACTAATTTTGACATTTTGACGATTTTGACCATTAATGCCATTTTTTGCTATCAACAAGGTGCTCGATATTCTAGGATTTCACCAGCTTCTTGCCATCTTCTCGCATCAAGTGATAGGATCCCGGGTGCATATTGAACTCGGCGTAGGACTAGGTCACCCACTCAAAAAGAGCACTGGTGAACATTCCGGTCATGATACCTCCAAAGGCCTTGCTAGTACCTAATGGTATGTATTGATGCAGCCAGTCGAGCTTCTTCTAGACTATCGATGTCTTCTTCCTAAGTACGTTCGACGACGCCTTCAATATATTGAAGTATCTTCGGGCTTCTGTGCAACATGTCCACTATGAGGACGACTTCCGACCTAAACACCAAGAAGAATGGGGTCTGACCGGTGGCCCTATTGGGTGCTGTGCGGAGCTCCTAGAGAATAGCGGGAAATTCCTTCATCCAACGGTCGTCGTATTTGTGCAGAGGATCAAACACTCTTTCTTTAAGCCCTTGTAGAATTATTCCATTAGCACGCTCGACCTTCCCATTGGCACGAGGGTGCGCAACTGAGGCGTATTTGACTTCAATGCATCGGTCTTCACAGAAATCCCAAAAATCATCGGCCGTGAACTGAGTCCTAGATCAATAATGATCTGATTTGGGACTCTGAACCAGTAGATTATGCTTTCAATGAATTCCACTGCCTTCTTGGATGTACTAACCTTCAGCGGCATGACTTCAATCCACTTGGAGAGCTTATAAATGGCCACAAAAATACGATCATATCCTTGTGGTGCCTTCGGCAAGGGCCCCACCATATCCAGCCCCTAGCAAGAAAAAGGCCAGGAAGATGGTATGGTCTGGAGGGCTTGTGCATGGAGGTGGTGTTGATTGGTGAAGAATTGGCATCCTTTGCAGCTGCGCACCAGTTGAGAGCATCTGAGTTGGTAGTCGGCTAATAAAATCTGGCTCGGAATGCTTTGCCGACCAGCATATGGGCCCTAGCGTGGTTCCCACAGGTGCCGGCATGGATTTCCTCTAGGATCTTCTGTACTTTAGCGTATGCAACTCTTTTGAACAATTCTGACCCGATCAGGATGTATAGCTTTCTCCTTCTGTACAGCTAAATAACATCTTTGTCTTGGGGAAGCCTTTCGGTGAGGACAAAATGGATTAGTGGCCAGCACCAATCTTCTTCTTCGCCAGTAGTGATTATGGCGACTGATGCAACTTCATCTTCTGGAGGCTGGAAGCCTTCTTCTTTGATGGATGACTTTGATAGCTCTTGAAGGAATATCCCTACAAGAACTGTTGCTCTTTATGATCCGAGCTTTGCTAGTGCGTCGACGGCCCAGTTCTTATCCCGAGGGATGTGATGGAAATCCAGGCCGTCGAACTTGCCTTCCAGCTTGCGGATCTCCTAGAAGTAAGCATCCATCTTCTCATTGACATAGGTCCAGTCCTTGTTCACTTGGCTGATCACCAACTTTGAATCTCCGAACGCCAGTAGCCGTCGAATCCTGAGGGAAACAATAATGTAGAGTCCATGGAGTAGAGCTTCGTACTCGGCCGTGTTGTTGGACATGGCGAAGCACAGGCAGTGGACATACTTCAAATCTTCACCTTGGGGATATGTCACGAGCACTCTAGCACCTCGCCCCTCTATGCTGAGGGAGCCATCAAAATGGAGGGTCCAAAAGCTCTCAACGATGATCTCCATTGGTAGCTGGTACTTGGTTCACTCGGCAACGAAGTCGGCGAGCGCTTGAGACTTGATGGCAGTCCTCAGCTTGAAGTTGATGGCGTATTCCATGAGCTCAATGGACCATTTGGCGATCTGCCCGATGGCATCCCGATTTCTCAGGATGTTGTCGAGTGGGAACTCAGTGACCACCTCCACGAGGTGGGCTTGAAAGTAGTGCTTGAGCTTCCGGACGGTGATGAGGATGGCGTACAACAGCTTCTACACCTGGGGATATCGAACTTTTGATAGCCCCAGTACTTCTGATATGAAGTATGCTGGCCGTTGAACTGAGTAGGCGAGCCCTTGATCTTGTCGTTCGATGACCAGGGCAGTGCTGCCCACATGCATAGTGGCGGTGACATAGAGGTGAAGAGACTCCTCCCATGTCAGTGCAGTGAATATTGGTGGAGACATGAGGAACTTCTTGAGGTCGGCGAATGCTCGATCCACTTCCTCGGTCCTGGTGAAGTCTTCTTTCTTCAGCAGCTTGAAGAATGGCATCCCTCACTCCCCGAGCCGTGAAATAAATCAGACAAGGGAAGTCATACAGCCTGCCAGGCGCTAGATGTGCTTGACGTTGGCAGGCCTAGCCATGTTCAGGATCGCCGAAATCTTCTCTAGGTTGGCTTCAATTCCTCGATGGCTGACGATGAAGCTGAGTAATTTTTTTATCGGGACTCCAAATACACATTTCTATGGATTTAGTTTCCTGTGAAATCTATGGAGGTTATTCACTGTCTCGTGGAGATCTTTGACGAGGTCTTCAGGATCTTTGGTCTTGATCACCACATCATCAACATAAGCCTCCACATTGCGACCGATCTTATCAGCCAAGCAATGCTGAATAGCTCGTTGGTAAGTGTCTCCATCATTCTTCAGCCCAAAAGCCATGGAAGTGTAGTAGTAGGCGCCGAATGGCATGATGAAGGCGGTATTCTTCTGGTCTTCTTCTTTCAAGGCGATCAGATGGTAGCCTAAGTAACAATCCCGGAAGAAAAGGAGGGTGTTGCCGATGGCCGAATCAACGACCTAATCAATGTGTAGCAGCGGGAATGGATATTTTGGGCATCTCTTGTTTAGGTTGATGTAGTCGACACACATTCTCCATTTTCCGCTCTTGTTCTGCACAAGGACTAGGTTAGCCAACCAGTCCATGTGATGTGCCTCCTTGATGAATCTAGCCGCAAGAAGGTGGGTGACCTCTTCTTGGATGAGCTTTTTACGGTCCTCAGTGAACCATCGCACCTTCTGCATGACCGGAGGGGCAGCTGGGTCGATGTGAAGTTTGTGCTAGATCAGCTCCCGGGGTACGCCTAGCATGTTGGAGGGTTTCCAAGCGAAGATGTCGGTGTTGCAGCAGAGGAAGCTGATGAGCACGCCTTCCTATTTGGGATCAAGTGCGACCCCGATCAAAGCATGATATGTAGTCTCGAAATCCATGGAGAAGAACTTGATGTGCTCGGTCCGGTAGTTGTCCTAGACACAAAATGTCACTAGCAAGGTGATCGTGCCGAGAGGAAGGGCTGCCTTCCCCAGGAAAATCCCATAAAAGGTAGTGTCGGTCTTCTGCAGCGCTGAGTAGTCGATGCCGAGAGCCCCCAGCGTCCCTTTGAATAGGACGTCGAGGCCGTTTCCCCCGTCAACTAGCACCCTTTGTAGGCGGACCTTCAGGATGATGGGGTCGATGACGAGCAGGAAGTGTCCGGGTTTGGGGACATCAGTCCACTGGTCCCGATGGTCAAAGGTGATCGGAACCTTGAACCATCGGAGGTGCTCCGGGGCCTCGGAGCTGATGGAATTGACATGGTGGGTCATTAGCTTCTGTTGGCGCTTCATCTCGGAGACCACCGTGCCTCCGAATATAATGGAGACCATTCGGGCGAGCTCTTGGAAATCATTTTGTCTCGAAGGATCGCCATCTTTACTCTTGGCATCTCTGGGTCTTCTCTCATTGGTATCCCGACGATGCTTATCGGGTCGGAGGGATGTTCCAGCTTCTCTCACCATCTAATTCTACAGTTGAAAGCAATTCCAAGTAGTGTGATTGCCATTAGGATGATGGATGCAATGCTTATCTAGAAATTCCCGTAAGGCCACGTCATCTCGACCTCGCGACTGAGTGTCACGGTTGATAGTCATGATCTCCTTCTCCTTCCACTTCTTGTCAAGAAGGCGAGGCCGATCATGGTTGGCGTGATCTTTGAAGGTGGGCGATTGGTGGGCCATAGGTGACCGGAGGGCCACAGGCGATCGATGATGCTCCTCCTTCTTCTTTCGATCTTCATTGTTGTCATGTGGCTTTGGGAGCATCTGCTCCCACTCAACATATTTAGCGCTGGCGAACTATTCAGTGGCAGAGATCATATGGCTAGGATTAGCCAGCGCATACATGATCAGGTGGCGGAACGGCTCAGAGGGCTTCTTCAAGCCATCCTAGAATGCATATATCACGTTGGCACCGGTGATGCTGGTGACGGCATGATGCTTCTCAGAGAATCGACGATTGTACTCCCGTATGGACTCTCCTTCTCTTGGTGAACATGGCGTAGATCGTGCCAAGAGGCGGGTCTCTGCCATGTCCCCGGTAGTTGGCGATGAAGACGTCGCACATGTCATCCCATGAGTTTATGGAGCCTTCTGGGAGCGAGACTAGCCAGTTGACAGCCGAAGTGGACCACATGAGTAGGAGGTAGATGACCATGACGTCCGGATCTCCTCTTGCTATTCAAATGGTGGTGTAGTATAGTCGCAGCCATTGAGACGAGTCAATTTTACCGTCATATGGAGCGATTCCAATCGGTCAGAAGTGGCGTGGCCACTTGACGTGTCATAGCCATGCATAGAAGGCGAGAAACCCATCACTGCGAAGGTCGTGGTGGTCGGTGTGGCCTTCATTCGGGACTCCGTGGTCGCAATCGTACTGATTGTGACAACACAACTCCCCCTGCTCTCGTCCTTGTTGTCAACGAATAAGGAGGTTGCGGGCGTTGATGTGGTCGTTGATGATCTAGCGGGCGTCTCCAATAAGAGAGATTCCTCCATGCTCACTCAGATGTCCGCGCTCCCCGGGCCTAAACAGCCGAGAGTGACAGCTCTGAGATGGTGAAGGTGGTGGATGAGAGAGAAGCGGTTCTGCTAATTGTGTCATAGCAGCTTGGGTCATAGCCTAGGCCCTCTAGAGCTCAGGTGTGTCCGAAAGCGTTGCCAGACTTCTCTCAATGGCGAGGAGGTTGGCAGTAGGCGTTCGGTACAGGTCGTGACCTTCAAATGCCATGGTGTACGCAGTGGGTCCATCTTGTTGAGGGACCCCTGCTCCTTCTTGGGCTCAAGCACGCCGATCGCGTCTGTCAGAGTTCCACCTTCGACGCTCTCAGTGATGAGTGTTTTACTCAGCACAGTCAAAGGGTTTGTCCTCCGAGACAGCCTTGACGACTGCCATGATAGCAATCGTGGGAAGAGCCTGTGAGGTTGGTGAAGTTGGGTGAGGACGTCGGTCCTTTGTGACCGTGATGAACCATCGGCACTGGACGGTGCATCCTCCAGAGTTGGCGAAGATGACGAAGTCTGTAGGGGTGTCGGAGGACCCCGGTAGACGACCCTTGGAGAGTGTCTTCAGTGGAGTGCTCCGTTGTGGCACCTGAGTTGTCGGTGAAGCAAGTGTCGCCGACGGCTTGGGCGAAGTCTTAGCCCCCAACGAAGCAGTGGTATGAACCAGTTGGTTCATGCAGTCACTGATGAAAGTCAATCTTCCGAAAGAAAACATGGTGCCCTTGGGCACCTTAGTGTTGAACTTGCATATGACGACCATCGATCCAATCAGTGGGCCACAAAACTCCTCCCCTACCTAGCGCACCAGCTGTCGTTGCATGGGAACAACAAGCCTACAAGGGGTACCCATAGTGTGATTTATGTAGGTATAAGGAAGGAGTGGTGGCTATGGATTTGATGGTTACCCTGGTCGAGAGGGACAGGGAAAGGGTAACAAACAATAAGGACTCATACACAAGAGAGTTTTAGACAGGTTCGGGGCCTCCCGGAGGATAATAAACCTACTCCTGTGTGTGTATGGATAAATGGGCGGTGTTGCCTTCTCTTGTATCGAGTGTGATATGATGATGTGTGCTAAGATGTGATCCCAATGTAATGTGTGTTACATGCCCCTCTCGGGGCCTCCCCTAATCCTTTTATATGAGAAGGAGTGGGGAGTTAAAAGAATTAACCATGGTATTTATAGCATGCGGAAACAACCGCATAACTACTAGCATAACTGCCTCTAAATTACGCTAATGACTGCCATAGAGACGTCAATGTTACCACGTGCGGAGACGGCAGTTGGTGTTATCGCTTCACTTTCTTTTTCTTTGCTTCGTCTTCTGGATCGTGGTTTAGGATCCTCTGAACGATCCCTGGGAACCGTGCCTGTGCGATTGATGGCGAAAAGGTGCTTCTCCGAACCGCTCACTTTGACAGTCGCGATGCTTCGGGATGGGGAACCATTAGGAGAAATGTTATAAGTAACCTTCTGTGAAACCAAGTGTGGTCTCATTGTGTTTTCTGTCTTTATGATCAGTGATTGACAAGGATGAGCGAGCGAGTGAATGAGTGAGTGATGGTTTGATTGCAACGATGGGATCGATGTGTGGTCATGAAGAGTTGATGCCAAGGGGATCGATGTGTGCTGTGTCTCTTGTTTTGGCTTGTCTCATGTGTGCAGGGTGGAGATGCTAACCAACTGTCAACGGCGGGTGATCAAGGGTCAAGCGGGGAGCTCGATGCTAGAGGATCAAGGATGCCGGGTGAAGTTGGAGTTGATCTCAGGAGTGCACGAGGAGATAGAGCAAGACATGGACGGATGGATGGTCAAGATAGGGTGACGGTCAAGTCAGCG